>BMAV01017971.1:76616-89541 GCA_019973955.1 Trichonephila inaurata madagascariensis | reverse complement strand
ACTCATCAAAAAAAATTAAAGTTTATTAGAGCTTATTTTATTTAAATAAATGTTTTTCTATATGCATAATTTAAAAAGTCAATGAAACGAAAATTCACCCTGAAATTTAAAAAAATTTTTTTTAAATTTTTTTTAAAAAAAAAAAAATTTTGGTGAGTTTGTGAAAAATAATCTGTATTTTTTATTGTTGTTGTTTGCTTTTTTTTTTGTCTTGATTCATTCAATTGTCAATTTTTTCGTCTATTTTTTTTATTCATTTCACCATTGGCACGGGGTCTAAATAACTGTACATTTTTTCATGATTTTCCCCTTTTTTGGTTGACATGGGGAACAGGGCTTCAAAATTCGTTTCTTTTTTTTTTCATCAAATTCATCAATGGTATTTGTTGGGCTTTAACAAACCCCAAAAATTCTTTGTCTGCCATAAAATTGACAAAAAAATTTTATCATCATCTGAAAAAATTCTTCCCCCTTCTTAAATCTCGCTTGCGCGGCTGGTGTTTTCCGTATTTTGTTCATTACCAGAAGGAATATTTTTTTATATTAAGCGATTTTTGTTTGGTGTTAAGAGAAAAAAAAAATGCATGAAATTCACAATAGTTTGTTTAGACCATTGTATTATTTCGTGTTGTATTGTTCGTGTTATTTTTCCTACTGTATTGTTTCATCTTAAGCTTTTTCACATTAAACGTATTTCACCTTAGATGTCTACGAAAAAAAACCTGATTTTTTTAGTTTTCATTTTTTTTTAATGTATATAAAATCTGTAAACAATACTATTTAAAAAATTACGACAAATGTGTAAATGTGTGTGTGTTTCCGTACTAATGAAAATCTTTAAAAAATTTGTTAAGGCTGTTTCGGAAAAATTTGGGGCTTGAACTACCCCAAGAATTTTTCAGACAAAAAAAATCCCCTCAATTTCTATCAAACAATATTATAATTACCTCTGTTAAAAATAAAAATGTTTTAAAAACTTCAAAAAATATTCCATGAATGAATTTTTCTTTTTAAATCTGAAGGCATGCCATTTAACTTTTTAGGGGAGAAAACCCAAAAAACCCTTTTTACATCAGGAAAAATGTTAAACTCGGTTAAAAAGGGAAGTATGTAAAAAATCTCTCTCTAAAAAGGGTATAAGGAATATCATATAAAAAGTTCATTTCTCTTATAACTGAAAAAAAGTTCCAAATTTGATCCTATATTCTTTAACATTAAGAAAAAAACCTTAAGAACGTCTTTATAAAAAGTGAAATTAAAATACAAAAGAAACAAAAACGTTAATAAAAACTAAAAAAAACATTTTAAAATTTTTTTTTTTTAACCCCAAAAAAATATTTCTTTAACTCATCAACAAAAAAATTGGTTTTTTTTTTTAATCTCTGTTTAATGGACTATGTTCATTTTTTAAAAAAAATTTACGCCGTTATATATTACCAGTTCACACTCAAAGCTGAGAATTTCATATTTTATAAAACTGGTTTTAAAACCAGTTTTTGTGTAAAAAGGGCTTTTTGAAAAAAATAAATAAAAGTACTGGTTTTTACCAGTTTTTGGGAATAAGAAATGAAAAAATGATTTTAATTTTATAAAACCGTGGTATCATTTTTTTTGACATAAATTCTAAATAAAATTCACATTTTATTTTGTAGGGGCGGGAAATAAAACTTAATATTTTGACGTAATCATCGTGACTTTTTTGGAACTATATTGCTGGAATCAAATTGGTCTGTCATTTTTAAAAAAATTAATAACTGCAAAATATTGCCCAAGTTTCAATAGAGCCGGGAAAGAAAAAAAGGCTCGCGCGTTCTTGTGTCTATGAATATGTGAGAAAACAATGTGGTTAATATTAGAATATGACATTTTTTTCCCACTTACGCAAATGTTCAATCAATATCGTTGGTGGATGACCAGGGGGGCCTCCAGCTCTATCAAAACTTTAACCTCTTATTTTAGGGTTTTGGTGACTGTAATTTTTTTGACTAGTAGCGCACACAGAGGAATTTTCAAAGGGGGCGTAGGGTCGAAAGTCCACCATTCTTGTATCATGCCCCTTTTTTGATTTTGTCGATTTTCAGGAACAAAAACAGTAAAAACTAATTGAATAAATAATTAGCATTAATTAATAAATTAATCATTAATAACCAATATTTAAATTTTACGTACTATATTCTTAGAATTATAATCAATCGGAAAAAAAAATCGAGGGCTTTGGGGAGTCCGGACCCCTAGGACCCCTCCCCCTTGTGTGCGCCACTGGTTATGACTCTTGCCCTTTGTTAAAATGTACAATCAAGATATTAGCACTTGTTTCAAATTTATAAAAGTTGTTTAGAGTTAATTGGGTCTGATACTACTTTTATTTGTTGAAAGATGTTTTCCTTTTTCACAATTCCTACTATTAGTTCACACTCTCTATAATCGGAATGGAATTTTCTATCGTTAATAAAATACATTTTAAAGCGCTCCATTGAGCTGATATTTTATGTACATGATTATTTTGGATGACAATACAATAATTTAATTATAATTAATAAAAATTGATTGATTAAAACTAATTATTTAAAGAATTACAAATACACAGCCACGTTGGCATCCTTTTTGGCGACTTGTGTCAAAAACTTGAAAGGTTTTTTCTCACGTTTTAAAAGCATTCAGGGTTTAACTGAAATTTTTTTATTCAGGATTGTTTTGGATGACAATACAATCTTTAATGATAATTAATAAAAAAAATTACCACTTATAATGTTTTGGGTTCTGATATGTATATACATATTTATATATTAACTGTAACTATTTAATAAAAAGTAGCTAAAATAAAATTTTTATTTTAGAGGGGGTTTTATTTTATTTTTTTTTTTAGATTTAAGAGGGGTGTTTGGGAAAGTTTCTGCTCTATCACATTGGAAGAATTCGTTGCAGTAGATGATGACAATGCGTACACAACTCCCAAATTTTGCGAACAACGACATTTGGAGATTGTTAAGCTCAAAAAATATTATTGATACAGATTCCGGCGACGAAAATGAAATGAATAAAGGCTCTTTTTCCCTTTTTATGCGAAATGAGGCATGAAAAAAAGTAAGCGCGGTTATTAATATTTTCCCAAGTTTAAAGAATGAAAAAAATGGATGATATCGAACAATTTTGAAAATTTGGTTAAAAAAATTGAAAAAAAATTTAGATTATTTTAAAAACTCAATACATGTTTTTTTTCAAAAAAATTTTTTGAAAATTTTAATTTTGGGAATTTTTTGTTTCATTGATTTCATGACTAATGCAAATATAATATGCATGTAAAAAAAATTTTCTCTAATAAACTTAATTTTGTTGAAAAACCTTTTTTTTTTTGAATATTCTTAACAAAAAAAATTATTTCACCCCCCTCGTTTTGTTAAACGTTTTCACTCTATTAACGTTCTTGAAACTTTGTATGATATGAAAATCGGAGGGTGTCAAAATCATAAGCTAACTTAAAAAAAAACAAGGGTAGGCCCAAAAAAAAAAAAAAATTAAATATTCATAGAAAAAAAATTTTTTTATTCACAAAAACCCAAAAAAATACAAGAAAATTTAATGTTTGTCCTCACATTTTACATCTCTTTTTTGCCCCTATCTTTTTTATTTCAGGAGAAATTTTGATATTTTATTACATATTATTGTTCCGATACTCTAGTCGGGCTGCAAAAATGTTTATTGTGGGCAGCATGTGGCCCACGGGCCACGAAGTTCAGCAACCCTGATTGATCTAGAGAAGGAGACACCAGATGTTTCGGTACATTCAATTCCTACTGGCCAATACCTCTCTATATATTTATGTTGGTGGAATTTTCAATGTTAATAAAATACATTTTAAAGGGTGCTGGTTTCGCAAAACTCTTTGTTACAGGAACTCTATTCCATAGAGAAGGGGTACCTTCACTCATTTTCAGAAGACCGGTTTAATAGTTGAAAAACAGAAATTTTTATCTATTACGCCCCTTACTCCTCAGTGCCCTTGGAGGTCGATTTTCCTAAACCTGTTTTGGCGGATCTCTACTCCATAGAAAGGGAATCTGCTTATCCAAATTTCAAGACTGTACGCCTAGTTTAAAAATGAAATAATTATGCATAACGCCCCTTAAGCTCCCTCAAAACCTTTGAAGTTCAATTTTGAAAATCATTTTTGTGTAGGGAATCTGCTCTATGAAAAGTATCTGTCTACCAAGTTTCAAGAATGTACATCTAATAATTTAATAATGGAACTAATTATTTATAACGCCCCACTTAAACCCTGCTTAGCTCCTTGGGGTTCGTCTTTTAAAATCCGTTTCTGTAGTGTCTGCTCCATGAAAGGAACCAGCCTACCAAATTTCAAGTCTGTAGGTTTAATAGTTCTGGACATATAGTGATTAGTCAGTGAGTCAGTAAGAGAGATGCTCTTTTCTCCTTTATATATATAGATTAAATGTTATTTTGATATTTTTGGGATATTTGTTCGAGAACACCTAGAACCCCAAATCTGATTAAAAATTTTTTTTCAAAAACCTTCCCGGGGATATACCTAATAATTTTCCAAATTTTCACGGCGATTGGATGTATGGTTTTTGAATCTATCAGAAATTCTGAACCTACACACACATTCGTATATACAGTCATAAAAGTATTGGGACACACTACCAGTTCATAGATTTTTATCGTAATATTTTGCTTAAACACCACCGATAGAGCCAAAAATAAAAAGCCGGATATTTGGTAAATACAAATAATAATAATTTGAACCAAAGTCATTTTTACTGCACTAGTTCTCTTTGTAGTAATGTCTCACAATCCACACTCTCTTCATTCACTAAATGTTTGGACGCCTGGATCTTTGTTTGTTTTCAACACTATTTGTTTTCTTGAACCTGTCAATGGTGTTAAAAAGGGCTTATCAATTTAAAGATTTTCTATACTTACGAACTGATTTCCCTTCTTAATGACTTATTTTACAGGATTTTGCATCAACCGATGTATCTGGTTTCTTACTTACATTTTTCTATATAAACTGTCTTTTTCTTGGAAAAAACAAGTTTAAACTTCTAGTCTAAAGGGTGTGAAATTAAAATTATATTGATGCGCTGTATATTTATTTAAATTTCTCGTTTCAAAGTGTCCCAATGTACTTTTTAGACTCCAGTGTGCAACTTTGAATTATATTTGAAAAGCTAGATAAGAAGTATAATTCTATAATACTAATAAGAAATTTTCCTTGTATACTGCAAGTGTTAAATATTTCTTAATTCATTTTTGTTTTGTGTAGGTAAATATTTTTGTAACTTTACAGTTATGCATGCCAAGTAATCCCAATACTTTTTGGTAGCTGTATATAGATTTGTATTTTTCCAGGCATACATTGATACAAAAGCAATTTAAATGCTGTCGGTTAGTCATTTAGTTCAAGTTACGCAAATAACTAGCAAATGTATGCTTGAAGGTAATGGTATTTGGAAATAAAGCACAAAGACATTTTATAAAATATCCAAATAAAGTATATATAATTTTGCTCACATTTTGTTTTTGTTGAGAAAAAAGAAAAATCGACAAGCCGAAGCAAATAACCATGTTTAAGCACTTTCTTCACGTTTTGCGGGAATGCGGTCCTACATTGTTTTGCTGATTTTAAAGAAAAGGGCGATTGTAAAGCGTATAAATGAGTTACCTATCAGTCGCAATATAGTTAAAGATCGAGTAATAAAATTAGAAAAAAATATTTTTTTCGCAAATACATAACGACTTAAATTATGCAGAAATGTGTTGATTGCGCTTTGGAGTAAGAGATTATGAATTAAATGGCTATGCTGTGGAGCAGATTTTCTTTCAGTATAAGTATGAAAATATAATGAAAGAGTTGATAAAACTAATAACGTTGAAAGAAATGTACCAGTCTTGATATTTTTAAGAGTACCTATATTGCATTTTAAAAATAGACAGTCACCTTCAGAGAATAATTTCTGTAACAACAGACGGTGCGTGAGTGAGTAGGTGAGTGAATATTAATGCTGTTCCTTCTGAGAGCTTTTAGCGTGGACCCGCGTAATTTTAGACCATAGGTGCGTGGCGTGGACGGCCTGAAGCACAACCCCTCTCGTAACCCAACCAGACGGTGCTGCCTAGTATGGTGAGGGAAAAACATTGGAATTATTCGGTATTTTTAAAGTGAAACATTTCACATTCTCTGATTGAATTTCATTTGTATAATACCTTAAGTTTTATATTTTGAGCATGGTTTTAAAAGCATTTTCCATTGTGTCAATAAATTTGTAATAAAAAGAAATAATCCAGGGTTACAAACGCAGAGCTCTTTATAACGACAATTTGCACGAATTCTTAGAGGAGGTGAATTGCAATATTCAGGGATTTTTGACACAGCTACGTGCGATGACTTACTTTCGGTCGTCGCCCAATCGTTTTAGCATTTATTAGAAAAAGCTCTTTTTGAAATTGAAAGAAAGACAATAGTTTCAGCTAATTGTTATCAATATACATTGGCTAAATGATTTGATGTTTTATCCGACATCACTCAGCATTTTAAATAGGCGAATAAAACTTGAAGGGCATGGACGGGTGTTTTAATAGTGTCACAGAAAATATTACAAGCTCTTTATGATGAAACTTGACATCTTACTAGGATTTGGAAATGGAAACCATAAAATATTTTCCTTAATTACAAAATCATTTTTCTAAACACAATAATTTTGAAAACTCCGTTGATATTCAAGAAAATGAAATTAAAAAATATTTAATGATTATGCAGGAAATAAAACAAGCTTTTGAGGAGAGATTCAATCAATTTAAAAGTTTGGAGAATACATTTCACTTTATTTTATATCCATAAAAAACAGGTTTGAAACAATGGAGTTAAAAATTTGGTTGGTATCGAAAATTTTGGGAAAAATGGAATTGTTGTTTTTTAAAAAACGTGAAGGGGAAAAAACAATATTTAAAGACTTGATTTCTGATGTAGAAGGAAAACTGTGGTCATACGGCTTGAGAAGTTTTTTTAAAAATTCATCGAAATTTTTTCTATACAATTTTAAGAAATAATTTGGACTTTTTTCATTTTTGCATATGGACAAATTTTTGTTGTAATTTGAACATTTCTAGCTTATGAAAAGGGTAATTTTACGAAATTGATTCAAAAAATTTTGCTCTTATACAAAAAAAGGGAACTCTTTTTAAAAATATAAAAATTATTAAAAAAATACTTTTGTTTTAAATTTAAATTTTTAAAAAAAATTTAAAAAATTTTTAAATTTTTAAAAAAAAAACCAAAAATTTTTTAAATTTCGAAAATATTTTTCCCAAAAAATTTCCCCAACAATATATAAAATTTTTTTTTCCCCCTACTTACCGAAAATAATTTATCGAAAAGGGAAAATTGAACAAAAAAAATTTAAATTTTTTTTTTAATTAATTTCTAAAAAATATTAAAACTATTTTTTAAATCAAAATAAACATTTTATAATAATTTTAAAAAGAATTTGGTATTACATTTTTTTACATATAATTTAATCTCGCATTAAAAAAAAGTTCCTTAACTTTTTGGGTTTCATTCGATTTTATCTTATGTAAATTAAATAAAGTTAAATAAAATTTTATTTAAAACGATTTTTTTACAACAAAAATAATTGAAAAAATTATATAATTGATATATCGGCAAACCTTTCCCAAAAGTTTTGGTCCTCCCCACAAAAAATTAAATTTTATTTATAATTCTTTTATAACTGAAATATATAAAAAAAACTAAATTTAAAAATAGAAAAATCTCTTAATTAATGCATAAACTTGGTAAAATTTTAATACATTTAAAATATGTCTTCTGAAGCTAATAAAAAATTTGATTAATTTTTATATGAAACATTTAATTCTATAAAGGATCTTGAATTTTTGGGTTTTAAAAAAAGATAATATATATGTTTTTACCCTGTTAAGTTAAAAAAAAAAAATTTGAAAACAGAAATAATTTTACAATATTTTTGAGTTCATTGCAAAAAGAATTCGACCCCATATTATGAAAAAAATTTTTCTAAATTTAATTTATTACTTTTATAATTTTTTCTTTCATTAAGAAAATTTTAAAAAACACAGAATATCAAATTTTTTCTGATAAAAAATATTAATGTAACACAAAATATCTTTTTTAATACTCTGTCGATGGTATACATCAGAGATTCCCAAATTGTTTTTTTCTCCTGACCCCCGGGGGTGCGGAGCCCCGTGGTTGGTATCGGGTCATGGGGGGCATTCATGAGTTCGAACCTGTGGGGAACATACGTTAAATCTGTCGGGGCTGAAACATCCCCCCGGGGGGGGTGTGGTAGTTAGGGGATGGGGTAGCTCAAGTTTACGTCATTTGACATGGTTCAAAAATTTCGGGGCCGTCGCCAAAAAATCCTCGGGAGCTGAACGTGCGACGTTAATATTCACTCACCCCCTAACCCCCTTTCCATGTTTTCTTTTCGGGGATACCTACTAATATTGAATTTTGCTTTTTTTTGTAATCTTATTTATTAAATCCTTTTGCCTTTGGGAAATGTAAGTTACTTTTTAAGATTTAAAAAATTTTAACTGTGTAGTGGTCAAAGTTTTTAAAAAATGAGAAAAACATTTTTAAATTAAAAAATTTCTTTTTATATAAAGGAGAAAAGCGGTCGCTGACTAAACACTATATTCCGGGAAATTAAACCTAAAACTTGAAAATTGGGGGAAGTTCCTTTCATGGAGGGCATCCCTAAGAAAGGTTTTGAAAAATCGAACCCCAAGGGGCGTTACGGGGGCAAGGGGCGTTATAGATAATTGTTTCATTATTAAACTATTAGATGTACATTTCCTTGAAATTCGGTAGGCAAGTTCCTTTCATGGAGTAGACATCCCCTAAGAATGGATTTCGCAAAGATCGAACCCCAAGGGGCGTTACGGGGGCTTAAGGGGCGTTATAGATAATTAGTTTCATTATTAAACTATTAGATGTACAGTCTTGAAATGTGGTACGCAGATTCCTTTCGTAAAGTAGAGATTCGCTACAAAATGGGTTTTGTGAAAATCGAATCTCAAGTGGCTCTGCGGGGGCCTAAGGGGCGGTATAAGTAATTATTTCTGCTTCCTCCATTCGGATGCTTCAAAAATTGCTGACATCCGTTTCTAAACTTTACTTTAAGATCTTTGTAAGTGCCTATTCCGATCAGTACCTCTTATAATCTGACATTTGTTGTTGTTTTTTTTAGTGTGACCATATTAATTCATTGCCTACTGAGGTAATACCATAATCACAGCATTCTCAAATCTGTTTTCAAAATCTGATTAAAGGGCATTTAAA
Source organism: Trichonephila inaurata madagascariensis (assembly GCA_019973955.1). Taxonomy (NCBI): domain Eukaryota; kingdom Metazoa; phylum Arthropoda; class Arachnida; order Araneae; family Nephilidae; genus Trichonephila; species Trichonephila inaurata. Next base: position 80,201 of record BMAV01017971.1, on the reverse strand, counting down.
TGTTGAACATAGGTTAAAACGCCATTTTCCAGGCAGATTGTCGGTGGCAAATTGTGAAAATGGGAACATTCAGGATATACAATATTATACTGCTTATCTTAATTCTGGCAAGAAACACCGAAATGATGGTGCTTGTAACTACAAATTAACCTCATTAAATTTAGTAAATAAATCTGTTATATACGTAAATCTGGTTTTTACTTGATCAAATTTTCTTTTGAAATCTAAGTCATGATCTGGGTTAATGAGGGTCACTATCGTAGACCCCCATTTACACCTCACGGGTTTCTAAATAATTTTTTCATTGACGTGAACATTTTTAGGCTGTCATAGACCCCTGGGGGTCGATGTAGACTACTTTGGGAATCACTGGTATACATAAAAATGAATGCACAAAAAATTATTTTCAGCATTTTATACACATAGTAGGATGAAAATTTGTAACATCCTGTTAAATCAGAAATTATTTTTTGTTATCTAAGCTTGAATTTCATATCATAGTTTTGTAAGAAAAAATACTTTCATTAAGAACAATACTTTTTTTTTTATGGGAGGACTTTTATTAAGAGCTTTTGTATATATGTGTGTCTGTAAACCAAGGGGAAAAAGTAAAAATTATGATGAACAACAAACGTAATAATTACAGGTTTGTTTTCAAAAAACAGATACAAACTATTACTATTCAAACGAATAATAATTTTTCAAAGTGGTCTTAGAACTTAGGTAACAATTTCTATATAATTGAGAAAAATTGACGTTTGAACCGAGCCTTTATTAACGTCGCTCTTAAAGCATCATAGACAAGGGGCGACAGATCTTGACATCTTCAGTTGTGTGGTTAAGATGGCTTCTCTCCCTCCCCAAACTTCCACATCATGACAGCAGGAAGACTTTCAGTCAGTGGCGCACACAAGGGGAAGGGGTCCACGGGTCTGGAGCTCCCCCAAAGCCTTTTTTTTTCGACTGATTATAATCTTATGTATATAATACATTAATTAGGTACATATTTGTTATTAATAATTAATTGTATTAATTAATGCTAATTATTCATTTAATAGTTAATTTTTTACTTTGTTTTATTCCCGAAAATCGACAAAATCAAAAGAATATGTTGGGCGGCGTATTGAAGCATGAACGAGAATAGTGAACTTTCGACTCTAGATCCCCCTTTTAAAAATTCCTATGTGTGCTACTGCTTTCAGCCTAAGCAAAACTAATGTGTAGTAGCTCCTCCACATAATGGGTCTTCAGTGGCATCAGGACTCGGACCTGCCACTCGAGATCGCTGGTAACCATGATCACTAGGCCCTCACTCAGGGGCGTAGTTACCGCCGTATCAATGATACGGGGCCCCCAAGGTACATGGGCCCCAGTATGTTTAACTACAGTATTACTCACGGTTCTTTCTTTTCTAAAAGGGGCCCCTGAAGGCGTTTTGGTAAGGGGCCCACTCAGAACTAGCTACTCCAGTGCCTTACTGCTACACGTTTGAATTGAATAAAACTGCAAGTTGTGACGGGCTCACGCGTCTTTTCTTTAACATAACCTCTGGGTTCTTTAGGCTCCAAGATTAATGGCAACTCTTTTCCAACCAAAACCCAAGAAGCGAAACGTGAAGCAGAAATGAAAATGAGATAGTTTTTAAATAACAGTAGTTTCAGTAAGTCGTATGGCAATTTGGGGAATGTTATGTGCGAAAGTGATACGAGTGTGAATTGACAGCCAGTTGAAGTTACATTGAAGACTAAACCATTAGGTCAAGGTGCATACCATTGCACGCACGCCCAGAAAGCCTCTTCATAAGATTGAAGCTAAGATTGGATTAAGGTAGGATTGACTATTTGATATTAGGACTTGTAATATTATTAGAAGTGAGATTAGGTGGATTAGATATTGATAGTGGTCCAAGTTACGCGATTCGGTATAACTATTACTGTGTGTTTGTTCGTCGTAGATTCTCTCTTAACTATAATCATCTAAATTGTTATACGCTTAAGTTACATTCTTAATAAAGTCATATTAAGAATTTAAAAGTGTCTATTCCTTTTGTAAACCCTACACATCTAGCTCACGCGGATAATCAAAGAAACGGTCACCTTAGGGGGCGGTTTCACAAAGTTTGTCCAATAGATATACAACACATTTGAATTGTTTTTTGCAATAAAAAAACTAATTCAAATATATTGTTATGTTGATCGGGGTCCGAGGATTTTATGCTATCAGTCTCAAAGAACAAGACAGTTCTTCAGGAGCGATGGAAATTTACCGTCATAAAACAATCTTTGAAATACAGGATAAAGTACTCAAATTCGCTTAATAAATCTCAGAAGGCCTTCACACCTTCTACCGCGCTCAGACACACAACTATGAGTGTCTAAAATAAAAGTATGTAAAAGATTATTCACAAGCACTCGCTCGTCCTACACAACAGCCGAAGTAATAACTAATCGCTGGTCGACTCATCACGGTCAAATCAATACTCCTTTTCAGTGGTCAAAATAAGACTAACTCTTCAACGGTCGAAACAACTATTTAAGTTTAGGCGAGCGACTCCCTATTTATACGTCTCAAGGATCTTTTGAGAAAGATCCGCTTACGTCATAGATCGTGATGAAATATATTTCTCCAGTAATTTCCAGATGCATCCATATGGTTGCCAAGTCATCAAATTTGATCGCCAAAAATGATGCCAGCTTGGCTCTATCGCCAAGAATTCGCCAAGTTTCCATTGAATCAACATTGTAATGTAAGGAGCTTGGAATATTACAATTTTAACATAAAATAAATACAACATAGAGTATTACACATCCAGATATGTTATTTACAATATTTTAAGTATTCTTTACACAAATTTCGTAACAATATGAAGAAAAATAAATAAACGAGGATATTATTCAAATCATGGAAGGACACAGAAACAGAGAAAACTACATGGTTAGTAATTTTAAAATTGAAATCAATAATAAAAGTCTCCCCCCAAAAAAATTTTTTAAAAAATTTCCTTAGCTGTACATTGCATTAGGATAAATGTATTATATGCAGATATCCTGTATATATATTTTTTAAAGTAATGAAGCTTACATAAAATAACGATTTATTTTGATGATAATGCTCGATAGTTTTCCTTTAAAAAAAATTTCGCTATCATAGGGTATGAGAATATGCATTTCTCCATTTATTATACCCCTCCCTTGTTTCCCTCTCTCTCATCTTCAAAAAACATGTTTTTTTAAAAAAGAAAAATACAAAATAAAGACTGATGAATCAAATTTCAATTCTATTTCATTTCAGTATCTTCGAATTATTTTTCGATGAGTTTTCTGGTGCTCATTGGATTACATTTTAAATTAACAAAGAACGAACAAAATATCAGTCGTTAAAATGAAAGAAAAAAATATTAAATGGAATTTTTTTACGGAAAAAAAAAAATCATTTCTACGGTGCACAGATTCTTCAGCAAAAAACTTTGAGTTAATATCAAATCAAATTTTCTATAACCCTTTTTTTTTTTAGAATATGAAGATAAAATAAAATAATGATAGTAACAAATTTCGTCATGTGAAGTAAACGTAAATAACATTCTAA
>BMAV01017971.1:12704-23476 GCA_019973955.1 Trichonephila inaurata madagascariensis | reverse complement strand
CAAGATGTATTAACTAGCTTAATAACCCGAATTCAAATTACTTGTACGTTTACTCTCCAATACGATTGAATTCCAGTATACACTCAATCATTACTATCATGGTCGGACCAAATCACCCTCGTCATAAGCACATAATTTCGACTGACCACGGTCCAGTTCATCCTCCTCCTGGCAAACAACAATACTCATGACATGGACCATTCGTTGGGTTGGCTCTTCCTCCAATTTGTGTACCTTTCCCAAAAGCGTACATAAAGAGGCAGAAAATCGGGAATTTTTACTCGGTCACCAAACCTCCGCAACTGTCGATGCAGGCCCACAGCTGGGGCGGACATCCCTAACAAAGGAATCAGGGGGTCATGCACCCGGTCACTGGACGCGCGTGCCTAACGGTCTGCAACACTTTGAGTCCTTCCCCCCTTTCATCCCTGACGCCAAAAATAGGAACGTCTGCTGGCTGTCCCCCCGATACCTGATGACCCCTCGGTTACGTGTATTTCGAACCAGTAGGTTGGAAGAAATTCAGCCATTTGTTTCCTTCCCCAGAGTCCGGAGAAGGAGATTCGGCCGTGTACTTGCAATTACCATGCATTATGCATGCTATATGAGAGCGTAATAATGACACATTCGGGCTCTTGTTGTTTACGAACCCCCTGTGTTCTAGGGTTCGAATAACAATCTTTTAGGAAATAGAAAGCTAAGTATATAACATTTAATACTTAAATACTGGCATATATTCCTAATGATATTTTATGACAATTACAAAGAATAAAGATCTAAATGGAAAATATTTCTTCCGATAGAAAGAAATATATTCCAGCATTATTTATTTATTTATTTTTTATAATTTTATTTCACTAATACAAGGGTCACTCTGAAATTTTTGAGATACTCCTAGGTCTTAAAAATTATACTTACAAAACTTTAGCAGTGTTCAAAGTAGTCTTCTCCAGCATCAATGCACTTTTGTAGACGAATTTTCCACATATTAAATACCTCAAACCATTCATTTATTGAAATTGATGGGAAAAAAAACCATTTATAGACACGTCAATATCTTCTTGTGAATGAAAACGACTTCCACGTAAGCTCCGTTTTAAATTAAAAGATTACCAAAAGTCACACATAGCTAGATCCGGAGAATAAGGTGGGTGTTCTATCACTTTAATTTGTTTTTGTGCTTAAGAAACTCAACTGTGTTAATCCGGCTGTGTGGGAAGATGCATTGTTATGGTGAAGCATTAGTCCCCAAACATTAACTACTTGGAGAATTTCTGGAAGACATTTAGTGGTATGCTAGTTTGCTGTTACAGTTTTCTGTCCTTCTAACTTGATACCTTTGACCAATCCCGTACTTTTGAAGAAAACGGAATACATTACTTTTCTCATTGCTCGTTGGCTTTTCACCATTGTTGGCGTGGAATCCTCTTCAGCCCCATACTTTGCTTTGTTGAAGTTTTCGAACGTCAGAAAATGACATACACGTTTCATCACCCATTGCAATTTTAAAAATGATGCGGTGACCACCCTCATTTAGCAATTTAAGTTGTTTTTTTTTACTGATTCTGACACACGCCTCTTTTTGGTACTCAGATTATGGGGAACCCATTGGCAAAAAAACTACTTTTTTTTCATATGTAATTTTTCATGAATAATTTAGTATATGGCTGCGGATCCAATGTTAAGTTCCTTCTGTATCATTTGGTGGATCCAGCGATCATCATCCATTAACATTTTTCGCGTGGCAGACACATTATCTGGGCTTACTGCCGACTGCAGCCTTCCTGTGTGTTCTTCATCCCGAAGAGAATTGCGACCACAGTAAAATTTTTTAAACCATCTGAATACAGTAGCATAACATGGAGGTTCCTCACCAAATGCTGAATGCAGCCGCGCGTTGAACGTATTCGTCTTGATTTAATTCCGCTTTAAAATCATAGAAAATCATAGCACGATAGTGTTCTCGCACCAACTCCATTTTCTCTTCTGTCTAAAATTTATTCAACGCTAAACAACTAGAAATAAGTCAGTAAAAAGTTGTCTGCTTCTTTAAAATGCTTTGTATTTTCGAATTAAGCCGTTAATTTTATTTTATAACTTCTCGTCTGCTCTTATCTCAAAAATTTCAGACTTATCATCGTATATAGATAGAAACATATTTTAACATGCTGTTGATTTAATTTCGAATCAAATTATCATTTTTGTGTAAAATGTGCTTCATGTGTATCGTACATATGCTGTGATGTGAAATAAAATTTCAGCCTTATATAGATTGAACCAAGAGTCTTGCCCTTATTATAAAAACTCATTCCAAAATAACAATTTAATATAATACTGTAACTTTTATATCATTAGATAGGTCAGTTTCAGTATTTTTTTTCTTTTTTCAGTACATGTTGTAAATCATAGATTCCCAATCTTTTTTGAACTGGTGTCTCCTTTTCTAGTGAATATTTCGATAGCACCCCCTCCCACTCCAGAGAAATAAATACATGGTGAAAAGAAGAATTAATTTTAAAATAATATTCTATTACTAATAGAACATACTTTTTTTAATTTAATTTTTTTCTAAAGCCCCCAATTTTTTTCTTGCGAATCTAAAATAGCTATTGCCCTAAATATATTTAAATATATGTGTGGTATTATATATTTTAGTTTTAGAAAGGATATTGTTGGAGTTAAAGCGCTATCGAATTTCTTCTTTATTTGAAAGAGTGGAATAAAAGTTTTAGCTTCCATGTTATAAAGACGCTTTTGAAAGAAGGTTTTGATGATATGGAGTAATTCACAATAAACTTTTGCTTTCAAAATAAAAAAAATGAAAAATGACAGTCTCAGACTTTAAAGAATCACACGTTAATTCCTGGTTAACATATTTAATTATATTTCTTGGATAATATACGTAATGAAATGCAGTGGAGACGAAACATTTTTCCCACTGCTCACAAAGACAACGCGTACACTACAGAAATTAAAATTTACTATATCATTCAGTTTAATGTAGGTCTAAATGTAATGTAATCTTTAAGTTTTTCATCCACTTCCCTAACAACCGAAATATATAAATTTTTGTACACGTAATAGGAATGATTTAAATACATACAATCAACATAAGGTAACCAGTATTAAATTTTACTTTTGTTAGCACAGTAGAACGTCGTTTATCCGAATCAATTGGGACCGGACACCGTTCAGGATAATTGAAAACCGAATGTGATCCTTGCAGTATATGAAACCGGACACTATACGAATATTGAAAATCATCACATGCGTAAACGTGCTTGAAGAAAAAGCAAAATAGGTGCAAAGTGTCGCAATTTTACCTTTATTGAGGAAAATAATCACTTGTTTTTCGCTGTACCATTGTACACCTTCGTTTTTTCGCTGATAGGTCTCTGATTTTCTTGAGCAGCAGTAGTGGAACAGGACAGCACTCAGATTGTTGTTCGCACCACTCCATAGCTGTCTCTAACGCAGAAAACGCGTCAGCATTTGATGGGCCCTTGCTACTTTCGTTGCTGTTTTTGTCCTTGTCTTTATCCGTTTCATCGTCGACAGGGTCGGATTTTTCTTCCACGGAAAAGTCCAATCTCGTCATCATTTACCATTTGAAATCCACAGTTTTCTGCTGTGCTAAAGACACTTCACTTTCTCTCTTCGCAAGAAGGTTCAATATTTCAAGTTTCGTCTCTTTGTGCAAGATGTTGAGCTTCCGTTTTGAATTAGAAGGCATGGCAGTTCATAACTCAACAAAAGAGCATGAACACACCCTCTTACTTGGAAACAAACTGACTTAATATTTCGCGTAGATGTTTATCAAATCACACAACTGAAATTCCCTAAATATCCCGGACATTGGGTTTCCAGCCACTTTTGTTCTCACGCGAAACAGCTGTTGAACATTGCACTGTTCGAAAACGTATTCATATACAGTACATGTAGTTGTCGAAAAAAAAAAACTAGTCCGGATATTTGACGCTCCGGATAATAAACGTTCGGATAAACGATGTTCTACTGTATATAATCAGTGTGTATTTTTCAGTCCTTTTTATACTATATTTGGTTAATCTGCAGAAGCCCCTCCGAACCATCTTAACGCTCCCTAATTCTCTTTGGGTTTTTTACTGCCCCCTGAAAGCCTCAAACGCCCACTAGGGGGCGTTATTGCTCACCTTGAGAACCTATGGTGTAAACGTTCCTTTAAGAATGACTCGGGAAAGTATTTTTGTAAGGAAGTCATTTTTTTCCTAAAATGGTGTTGACTGAAGAGACAGCCGAATGAGTGCTTTGATTATACAAAAATAAACAAATAGTCGATGGTATGAAATGTTTAAAGAAAAAGACAAAAGTTCTTCCTAAAGGGAGTGAATATTAATGTCACGCCATTCAGCAACACGAGGGCTATTGAAGACACGGACTAAGTATTTTTTAACCTCGGTCAAGTGACGAGGGAGACACTTGAGCTCTGGTACTCCCTTCTTCAAACTCCCATACCACGCCAACGTGAGGACTTTGAGCCTCAACAGATTTTACATGCATCATCCCCTCTATAAGGCTGTCTTTGGTGACACTAGGATTCAAACTGATGACACGCCGGCCACGAGTATGTGACTGTTATTACTCGGGTATCAGATGTATGCAGACTGTAATGAAATTATACACATAATCTCTTTACACAATTTGTCCGATACTTAGTATGAAATAATCCAAATCGACCAGAAAAGATAATTAATTCCGAAAATTCTCGTAATCTTAAACACCACACAGTTCATTTCTTAATTACAAAGTTAAGACAATTTAATGTAAGTCTAGGCGACTGAGCAGTGTTATATATAAGTGCCAATTCTAAGCTTAAAGAATTAAAAAGATAAATGGACAGTCCAGGGTTTTTAACAATTAATTACATTCCTAGTTTAACTATTTAGAGCTAGAAAAAGAATCTGTGATATATAATAGACATCAAAGTTGCGTCTCTGATAGTAAAAAATAAAATATAATCCACTGATAAACCATTAAAAAATTGAGTCCATTAAAAAAGCCTTTATTTTGCTTAAATGAACTATAAATTTAATTGATATATAGATTCAAAACTGCTATAAAATAAGTCTATACAGAAATACTAGCTACATTTTGATTGAAATTCTTTTTTTTTTTCTTTCTAAAAGATCCCACAGTTTAAAAAAAAATGACAGAGAAATGCGGGCGATATTATCTAACTGATCAGAAAAGAAAGAAAAAAAAATCTGGGGTGGTGGTTATTTTAAAAATTTAGGGATAGAAAGAAAAAAACACATATTTTTATATACTGTCACAATCACTAACGTTTTTAAACGTGTGTATTTACTGCTGTAATTTAAATAAAAAGTTTAATTTTGCAAAAAAAAAAAAAAAAAAAAATATTTTTTAAAAAAAAAATTATTTTTAAAAAAAAAAAAAAACCTTTTTTTTCTTCCAATAACTTTTTTTTTTTACCTACATGATTTGTATTAATAAAAAAATTCTATTATCTCCTTATTGCAGTGCTTCTGAAACTTTCAATATTTGCGACCTAATTTACAATCATAATTTTCATTGCGCCTCCCTCCATGCAGTAATAAGGTATTGAATTCAATAATACAATACACTTTGACGCTAAAGCTATAATACGCCTTTAATTATGAACCGAATAAATGATCAAAATAAGTATTAGGTTCATATATCGGTCCCGACAGACGTCCTGTACACACGTCTTAAATCCGAAAATTTCAAACTTTTTTTGAATAAGTTGTACCAATCTGGTCCGCTTTGATGAAAATTTTTATAAAAAAAGTTATTACAATACCTGACGTCAGCACATGCACAATTTCCACAATTAGACCTATCGATTGCGTGTGAGTAAGTGTGTACTATGAACTAAGTTGAATATAGTAGAAGATATTCTCTCTCTGAATAGAAACTCTTAAACTTGTTTTAATTAAATGATAAAAAAGATAAAATTCGAGCTATTTTTATAAAAGATATATTTTTTTAATGCACAATAAATAAATTTATCATAATGTATCGAATGCACAGTATCTTGGTTAATCCTTGAGGGGTATAAGCAAACAAATGCGATGGTTTGCCAACCCTCGGATACGCAACATATAATTGCGTGCGAAAAACAAAATTTTCCCCTTATTTCTTTTTTCTTTTCTTGCCGCGCATTAGCGGAATAAACAACTAACAGAGGTAAAACAATTAAGCGTTTTAATTAATATCTTTTTAAGTAATTGCTATATCGGACTGAATTGTGAATCAAAACCATTCTCGAATCCCATTGAACCCCAACAACAAATGTCATTAAAATTGGTCCAGCCGTTTAGGAGGAGTTCACAGTCACATACATACACACAGAAGAATTATACATATAAAGATTACACAGATATATTAACTATGTAAGATACACTCATACATACTTATATACGATGTTTTTAAAAGAATATGAAGAACTTTTGGCAGTTATGTTTTTATTCGGTCATGGAGAGAGCTTTCAGCTTACGACCTCTCAGCAATTCACACCATCTCCAACTGTACCTGATTTTGAGTTTGATTGTATCGTTTTTTCAACTATTGCTAATTTAGCCAATTGTAGCAAAGGTTTCGAATGGAGAAAAATGCGAGAGAAAGTTCGGACTATGACCATATAACGGAAAGAAACAAGATCGAAATTTTAAAGATGAGTGATCTTTGCTGAGAAAATGCTAGCTGTCGCGAATTTATTATGCTAATATGTAAGACAGGAAAGTAAAGATATTAAATAGAAAATATAATTTTGGTTAAGTTATGTTACTTATCCTTACACAAGCATACATATATACATAATAATAAAAATGTTCTATAAAGGTAACTAAAAAAAATTAATAAGTAATGAACTTCATAATATAATTTATATTTGAATCTGAATTCGAAAGAATCTTTTTTCTTTATCAACAGGAAAACTATTTCGAAGTAATTGTTTGCTCCTTTTGAATTTATTTAAACCATGATTTATTTTTAAATACGTTCCACCTTTAAAAATTTTTTACTTAATACGACAGAATACATAATATTCCTTTCTGTCCTCCCTTTCCCCTTCAAATGTTGATATTTCTTTATATATATACATATATTTCATATCCACTTACCATAAAATCACATTTAAATATCTTTAAAAGCATTTTAACTGATTTCATGCGAAACTAAACAATATTTCAAAACAAAATGCAATCTATTGAAGCCCTAAACATTATTTTTTGACCCCATTTTAATGCATTAAAGGAAAAAAGTCCAAAACATACGATGAAATTCTACAAAAAGACAATCCATCACGCAAAAAAGGCTCTCCTGGAGTTAAGAGAGGGGAAAAAAATCCCCGCTCCAAAACGCAAATCGTTGGAGTTTTTCCCCAGTTTGATATTGCACTACCTTCTTATTATGACAGCTACATACTATCCATCAATACGACCATCTCTCATGTTGAACCGAGTCCGATATGACGGATCCAGTGGAGCAAACAATCCCTGACAGTCATAAAAATGCTTCTTTTTTTTCTCCCTTTTCTCCTCTATTAGAGAAAAAAAAGTGGGGTCGTGGGTTTGTAAGTAAAGAAACACGAGTTGTGACTGGAGTATTTAATTTAGTGTTTGACACTCTTAAGTGGGGATTTTTTTTTTCAACTTTGAGGGTGACTGATTATCGGTGGGTGGTGATTTTTTTTTTATGCGTAGGAATATATCGGCAGGAGGCACGGAAAGTAATTTGGATACGGGAAAGATGAGAAGGGGTGGGGTGTTATTTCGTTGTAAAAAAGTACCCTTTCTTACTCTGAATTGTAATGAAAAGGTTATTCAAATTGAAAAATTAATTAAAACATCATTAGTAAATTATACAAAAGATATAGCAATTTACTAATTTTATAACCGAAAGATTTTTTTTTTTTACTTAACTAATGTTTTTTTTTTTTGAACTTGAGGTTGTAAGAAATTTTACAAATGTCTAGTACAGGGTCGGCAAATGGTAACTCATGAGACGCATATGGTTCTTTGTATAGACCAGGGGTCGGCAACCTATGGCACGCGTGCCATATGTGGCACGCGGTACAATTTTCAGTAGCACTCTGCACTCATCTACCAATTTGACAAATTTTGAGTGGTTGGAGGTTGATAAAATTGTAATGGTCCTTCTTGACAAACATCTTCAGAATTATGGACATTTGAGGAATTATGAAAAATTCCGAAAAAGTGAGTGAGTGAATATTAACGTCGCACTGTTCAGCTACACGAGGGCTTTTGGCGACGGACCACGTCATTTTGAATCATGGTCAAGGGACGTGGACGACACCTGAGCTGGCACCCCTCTTTCCTAACTACCACAACACCCCAACAGGAGGATGTTTCAGCTCTCGACAGAATTAACGTGCATCGCTGGCCTACACGGCGGGTTTTTAGTTGTACTGGAATCGAACTCATGAGACATGCCTGCCATGATCCGATAAAATATATGATAAAAAATGCTGCTCTCTTAAGGATATTGAAGCCAGAATATCATATTAATTTTTCATTTCTTTTATATCTGAAAAAATGTTCCAAATTCGGGTCCTATTCTTTAACATTAACCGAAAACAGCCTTAACAAATGTATCGAGAAACAGTGAATATTAAAATTAGTTCTAAAGCAATAAAAGGCAATTTTACTGGTAAAAATACTGCCTTGGGAAAATACTCTTCTACATGATTTCCAGCAACGTCTGCTTATTTGCATACATAAGTTCGGAAGCACCCTGGAATATGGGTAAGAAATGTTCATGACTCAACAGAAGTATCAAAACAAAATTCCGTGTTTTGTGATATGCTTAAACTAAACTAAACTCAGTGGCGCAACAGCCCATGAGGGTCAAGGCCTTCTGTGCTCATCTCAGTATACGTGGCCATTGGGTGCTGAGGTGCATGAGCATATGTCCCGATCAGATGGTCAGTCTGAAGCGAAACCCTCAGTGTTTAGTCCCCAAGCAAGTTTGGTACTCATTCATCGACCTACTGCAGATGGGATGAAAGGATGAGTCGACCTTGCCCAGCCCGAGGATAGAACCCCTGACCTGTGGTGTGGAAGAACGATACGTTACCACTCGGCCACTGAGCTTCTGTGATATGTTTAATTTTTTGAAATAGAAATCATATGCAGGAACAAAATCGAAGTCAATTTTAATTATTAGTGTAAACACGAAATGCCAGAATAAAGTACTTATAATAATATTTGTAGGGAAATTTTTTCTCGACGCTTGAAAATTTAATTCTCAACATTATGATATTTAGACTATGATTGATTTTGCATTAAGCAACATAAATAAAGATATCTTTGATAACTCCTACTTCTTGAAGAAATGAAGAGTGTTATTTTGTGTATAAAACTTTACTTCAAAATATCATGAAAAATATTAATTAGAGCACAACAGTCTTGATCACGACTGCTAACGGTGGCTTCTCCCTCCCCTCTTCTGCTCTAGTATATGTATATCTATGTGTATCTTTGTATATGTATATCTTTGACACCTTATAGTATCCCTACCAGAATAGTGATATACACGTATTTATAATTTTACAATAAAACTGAATAAATTACAAGTTAATTACAAGAACTGAATAATTATACAAGTTCGTTTCTTATCCTGTAAAGAAAAAAAAGTGTTCCTTAAAATCTCTCCAATGGTTCCTTATTAGATCTCCAGTATCATATTGTTTCGATATGATTCTCTAAATAGAAGAGCTAAGTTGTTTCTAAATGACTTTTTTTTATTTCTCATTTAAATTGTCCCCTTGAAAATAATCTCTGTTAAATGAATAAACTGTGTGTGTGGAATCTCGTTAATACTATTATTTTTTAAGAAAAATTGTGACGGGGCTTTATCGATATTTCCACTAATTGTCCTCTTGGGATTTCTTTGGGGCTTGAATGACAATGCTTTCCAACCAACCCAATAAGAGAGCTTGTTTATTCAAATTAGGAATCATACATATTGGAAGGTTAGCATTCGCGAGGATCGCTAAGTGGAGAAGTAATGCTAGAAGTGATCGCTAGGTGAGAAGCCCTGAGCTCTAAGTAAGCTGAGTGAAGTGAGATAAAGTCTAGAAGAGGAGTCTTCTTTCTGGGAGTTGGCCTAACAGTGCTGGTGTAGATAAGTCAAAAGTGGGTCCGAGACCAGCGGAGCATTGCCTAAGCCAGAGCCAGCCAGATTAAAGGTTGAATTGACGTTTTACGGCCCGTAGCTGTTTACCCAGGGAATAGTGGTAAGCTAGTTCCTCTAAACTATAAGGATAGTGCGGATACTATTATATATAAGTTAGGAATTAATATATAAATATAGATTTTCAGTTGTTAATTGCGCTAATTATCAGTAATACGTTTTGTGTTGTTTCACTCTTGATCAATATCCTCCTAGACTAGTATTGTTATTGTATTATATATAAATTAAGATCAGATATAAACTGTTTTATTATGACTGAGTTTAGTGGTGCATCCTTCATTCCCTTAGGTGTAGGTCACGTGGATAGGGGAGAGAGGGTATTCCCAACGGAGGGGATACCACAAAGTGTTTTATAAAAATATAAAGGTATATATTGTAGTTTTATTAATTTGTGTAATTCTCTTACGCCAATATAGCAAATTCTGAAACTTGTGACTGGAGAAAATTCTGATTTTATTCATCATTCCTAAATTACATTTCTTTCTCATCTTCGATAAATCAATTAACCAATAAATAAAATCTCCACAAAACATAAA
>BMAV01017969.1:0-10105 GCA_019973955.1 Trichonephila inaurata madagascariensis | reverse complement strand
TAAATTTTTCTTTTAAAAAGAAAAGAAGCAAGTAGTAACTTTGATTACTAACTTTTCATTCAAACGGTTATAAGATCATATACAAAAATATAAACGTAATGAATTTTTTGCATGGAATAATGAACAAAAAAGGATGCAAAAGTGTTATTTCTTCCTCAAAGTCTTTCTGCTTAATTTCTCATAAAATATCAGATAATTTGCTCAGTATCAATCTAAAAAATATATAACATTCAATGTTGGTAACTTTATATTTTCCTAAATACTAACAACAAAGTGCTTATTTGTAATTAAATGTAAAACAAAAATATTTTAATTTGCAAATAATGTAATAATGACAATTCTGTTCTACATTCCCGGCATTTATGCATGTAAATTAAGTAATATATTCAGGTTTTAATATAAATTTCACTGAATAACTTGTTTTTATATATATTATAAAGACAACAATATAAGAATAGAATATATTGTTGTACGAAAAAGTTATCTGACAAAATCCAAGCAATAATCTTAGTTAAACTATTTCTTATTTCTTCATTTGCACTCAAGAAAACAAAGCATTAATGAATTATAAATATCCAAATCTTTGTCATTCCCATAAGATTATTTTGTAGCGAGTTAATGAAACAACCCCATCGCATGACAATGTTTTGCTTCGATTAAATATAATACAAAAATCCAAGAAATTTCAATTAGAACTAGTCAGACTTTGGGCAAGATTGGCAAGGTTTCTTCTTCCCTCGAGCTTTGGGACTGTTTTTCCGACAGATTCAGATAGTTCTTTTATTTTACTATCTTTAAGGATAGTTCTATAGGAGAGATGGATAGCATTGCGATTTTTTTTCCACCTTGCTTGGCAAAGGGCTACAAGTTTGAGATGCTAACTATTTTAGATAAAGATATTTGTATTGCTTGGTGGAGAAAGATCAAAACACTCTTCCCCACCCCTACAACTTACCTTTTAATTTAGCTTAGGATATTGAGATTTGAGAATGTTTTTTTTGTAATATGCATTTCCTTGTGATTTTTCGCTAATTCTGAAACTAAGAATAAAAAATATTTATTCGAATTTTTTTTAGCTGAAAATTCATTTTTATGTAATACGTTATTTTCAAAATCGCACCCTGAAAACTATATATATATTATATATATATATATATATATATATATATATATATATATATATATATATATATATATATATATATATATATATATTATTATAATTGTATCTTTAAAATTGATTTTTACTATTTCGACACTTCGCAATTATCGTACAGTATTTAGTCTGTCGTAGATAGTGTCATATTGTAATTACTTATATATTAGATGAAATATTATCCATACTCTTAATTAATATATCATTGATTTAAGTCACAAACATTATTTAACAATACATTTATTCCTTTTCATTTAGCAAATAACTAAAAACATAACAGTATATTAAAAAACTAATGATATCTTAAAAATATTCGAATAATATACAAAGTGTTTTTAGCATATCATGAATTAAACTATTGATAAGAAAGGCTTTTCCCATAAAATAGGAAATTCGGAGAAAATATTTAATAATTTTTAATTTTTGCTCTTACGCAATTAAATAAGACTCAATGTTTAGATTGAAATTACAATTCTACAATTAAATAAAAGCAATGTATTTTGAAAGAAAAAGGTATTTATTGCACAAATGAAATTCATAATATACTTTCCTATAGTAATACAGCTTTCTAATTTTCCTTGAGCTTAGGTAAAAATACATACCTATTGTTTAAAATAATTCACAGATAATCATCAATTTTTATAAACTTCGTCTATATCAGTGATTCTCAAACTTTCTATACTTGCGACACAATTTTTAATCATAATTTTCATCGCGCCCCCCTCCATATAATAGCATGTATTGAATTCAATAATAATATACTTTGACATAAAGCTACTATACGACTTTAATTAAAAAACCATACAAATTATCAAGATAAGTATTAAATTTTACATATAATTTTATGGCATTCCCATAAGGTCACTGGTGATTATTAAACTTGTTCTTAACTTAGCTTTGTTAAATTAATTATGCAACACTGATACATTTATAAATGTATTATATCAGTGTAAATTTATATTTTATGATGTCAGAATGTATTTGTTCTTCTTCCTTTCAGTAAATTATTAAATTTTCAAAATAAAGTGTTTTGTTTTCGACTTTTCGATATACTTGCGCCACCCTTGTAGGGTTATCACGCCCCCCTAGGGGGGCGCAACCCACAGTTTGAGAAACACTGGTCTATATAGATTAGTAGAAACAGTTTTTCTCAAACATTTGTGGCTAATGTATGTATGTGTTATTTGTAACTTTTCTGTTATTAAAAATTTACAACATGCAGAAATAAAATACACAATTCCCAACATAAAATATGAGTGCCCTTTTTAAACACGATTTTTCTCTGCTGTCTATTAGATATTTAACGTTTTTAGACTATCAACAGTAAATCACTACAAAACATAAAAATTGTCGGGGAAGGAGTCCTCCACTAACATTAAAAATGGAGGGACAGCAGAAGCATCGATAAGTAAGGAAAAATTACGATTTTGGAATAATTATAGAGTAAAGAAAAAATTTCAGTTTAGGGATTTATTGTTATTTATTTATATTTTATTGTAATTAAAGTGGCATTTTAACAAATAAATTACATTGCTTGGTTAATTAATTACTAAGATACTGGCGTATTTGAAAACTGATACCTGTCATCACATCATTAGGTACTGTGGCCAGACATTTCACAATTTTTCAGTGAATTTACAGTGAATGAGTTCACGAATTCATCACGATCACAAGTGGATCCAAAAATTTTTTTCCGGCTTAGCTAAAATTAACGTAGATTATTTGAGTCAGAATATGAGATAAAAATGTTTCCTAACTTTGATTCATCATAAAAAGAAACATATTCCAACCTACTCTAGGCAATTTCGCAAGTATGCAAAAGACGATGCATTTAGTTTAGATTCCATAACGGAATACTTGTTCCTATTTTTCTCTATCCATAACAGTTTTTGTAAATTTGTTTTTACAGAATGACTTTATTTTAGAGCACTCAATCTTAAGTGTCTTACTTAAATCAAGCAATGGAATAGGCACAGTAGTCTATGAAAGTGTACAAAAACATAGTTGTGTTTTTGAAGCTTTTATAAATTATATTTCAAAATAATAAACTTAATACTTTTTACTGAAAAAACTTAATTATTTATTTTAACTTATATTATTTATAGCACAGAAAAATAACTTTTTTTTTAATTCAGAACATAAAACATTTAATATTTATAGCAAGCCACAAAAATCCCTGTACACTATCACAATATATGTATATATAAATATATATATATATATATATATATATATATATATATATATATACAGATAGCTGTAGAACTTAAGTATAACTCTTCAAGATAGGAAAGATTAGGCACAGTAGTACAATAACAAACTCCTGGCCTTAGGAACCAAGATTGCAGGTTTAAACAAGTTTTAAGGCTAGCCAAACTTCACCTGTAATTTGCCTAAATCACTGAGCCAAAGGGAAAAGAAAGAATAATATTAAAAGAAATTTATATATTATAAATAACATCACTATACTAATAAAATATAACGATAAAATTATAACCTTCTAGTATTCACAGTATAGATTTAAATTCGATGCAAAAGGTAGATAGTAAGACTTCGTAAAGGTATCAACTGGTTATGTTTCCCGCCAAATACATCAGAGGAAAACAGTACCGCATAAAGTTAAAAATTATGATAGAATATAATATAAAGTCTATATATAAATCTACGTTTAAAAAATCATAAATATATATTGATATAAATATTTGAGTAAAATAAATAAAACAATTAATTTAAATAATATTATTAATTTATTAAACATGTGGCGCCATCTATTAAATAATTGTATAATTAGTTAAAAATAATAGTATTAAAACATAATGTCAATAATAGTTTAATATAAAATGTATATCACTGAGAACTATTAGAAATATAATTGTAAAGAAAGTAAGATATCCATGTTCAATACATTGTTTAATAAAGTTATTAAGATTTAAATAAATAATAGCTTTATCGCTAACTAATACATTATTGCAATAAATATAGTTAAAAATAATATTTCTATATATAGATATAGATAAATTTGAATTCCAGTAAGACACTTTAAGAATGTTAAAGTTAAAGGCATCTCTTTTATCATAAATATTACTATGTAATTTCAAATCCTTAATATACAATGTTACATCAAAGTAATTAGTTTTAATTGGATTATTATTAATTTTTACTAAGTTTAAGTAATCCGGATAAAAATTAATTTGGGGATTAAAATTATCATATTTTTACCAAAAATAATTAAATCATCAATATATCTAAAAATGTAATAGTCATTATTATTAATATAATTATATTCATAAAAGTGTAAATATAAATTAGCCAAACTATTGCTTGCTGGGGCTCCTTGTGGCAAGCCTTTATTTTGTTTATATATATATATATATATACACACACTGGTGTGCAAAACTTAAGCAACAGGTGGGTTTATTGCCATAACTTCACGAAAAATTATCTGAGAGACATGAAATTCTGAAATGAGAGAGAGTATTATGTACGTAAAGGATGACGAAAGCATCGGTGCTGAAAAAGGAATACAACGCATACGGTATGGAATCAAACAAAAACAAGCTTTATTGAACGCATAGTATCGTAACTCATGATTGTCTATCCAACAGGAAGAACAACAAGCAGATGATCCTTAATATGGTATATGCCCTCCCCATACTACAATGGTTGCTTTGCACCGTCTCTGCATACTCAGAACCAGCTGGTGCAACATTTCTTGAGGTAGGAGTGCCCATTCCTCAATCAACATCTGTTTGAGTTGTTGGTTGTACTCCGGATGATGTGAGCGTGTGGCAATACGTCTCCCCAAAGCATCCCACAAATGTTCGATGGGATTTAAATCTGGGGAGCACGCTGGCCAATCCATTCGAGTGATATCTTCACTTTCCAGCAGCTCCTTAACAGCAAGAGTGCGAGGTGGCCGTGCATTGTCATCCATAAAAATGAAGTCTGGGCCAATGGCACTTCGGAAAAGACGCACATGGGGAAGAAGTACCTCCTCACAATAGCGATCCCCGGTTACAGACCCTCTGTCGAAAATGGAAGCTCCAGTTCCACCGTTCAGCATAATGCCAACCCAGACAAGAACTCCAGGACCACCGTAACGATGTCTTTCCTTGATGTTACTGGGATAAAACCGGGTCCCGATTTCTTTCCAAATCAAAACGCGTTGAGAAACGCTTCTGGTACTGAACCGACTCTCATCCGTAAAGAGAACACGACTCCATTGATCAGTTGTCCAGTTTTTGTGCTCTCTGTCCCACTGTAAACGGTGGCTTCGGTGGCCATCTTTCAACGGGAGGCAGCGTTCAGGACGGCGGGTGAACAGGCCCCCTTTTTGAAGGCGTCTGGCCACAGTAAACCGCTACACTTGTCAACCTGTTGCTGTGCAGAGTTTCTTGCTGACTGCTGTCGAACTCTTTTCGCCTGCAGGATGATATATCGGTCATTTCCTGCAGTTGTCGTCCTCGGGCGGCCACACCAACCTTTCTAACAGCTGTACCTGTGGTTTGGAACGCTTTCCAAGCGCGCGAAACGACACTTTTGTTGATTCCGAACTCTGCAGCTACACTGGTGACAGTACGCCCCTCCTCCAGCTTTCCGATCATTCTTCCACGTGTGAAGTCATCCAGATGATTTCTTCTAACCATATTTCACGATCTGACTCACTGGCACTTGCAGAGAATATGGTGAATTGCGTCTCCGTCCTTCATTTCATTCTACTGTTGAGCAGCTCGCGCCGACATCACGCGTTTTGCGTACGCTCACATCGCTTCTGACATTTTGTTCCTGATATTTGCTTACGCATGACGTTTCTATTGACTTACGTGTTCCCTCTACTGATCTCCAGACCTCCTTTTCTGCAATTTCATGGCTATCTGCTAAATTTTTACATTGTTGCTTAAGTTTTGCACACCAAGTGTATATATATATATATATATATATATATATATATATATATATATATATATAATATATATATATATATATATAATATATATATATATATATATATATATATATATATATATTATATATATATATATATATATATATATATATATATATATATAATATATATATAAAGAAACATTTTTAAATACTTTAATGAATTAAATGTTTGAAGTAGTTGCCTTCTAATTTATTTAAACCAATACGAAATTTAATCGAACTGCGCTAAAGAACGCCTCTCTCAAACAGTGATAAATATAAATTTAGCTAGTTATGACTCATCAAGCGATTACTTATAAAGAAGATGTAGCGCCTGCATTTATGTAGAAGGCAAAAACTTGATAACGTTTATCTTTAAATTATCTGAGAATTTGAACTGAATGTATTGTTTCAAATGGGCAGCAATAAAACAATTGCCTAAAATAAAAACAATATATGGTTTACGGAATAGTGGGCCTGAAATGTATGACGAGATGAAAAAAAAAATACAATTGTTGCTCTCATTAAATTTGACTGTATAATTTCACATAAACACACGATCAATCCATCCTATGAATAAAATAAAAAAGTACTAAGAAGCAACTTAAAAAAACAATATTTTACAATTATGCTTACAAATTTGTAAAGAAGTACTATGTAAATTTTAAAAAGCAGTGCAAAACCCCAACAAAAAAAAATTGTCTTTAACACGATTTTGTCCGGGAAATATTTAAATATACATACATTGGGTAGCTACCCCATCAAAAGGATTCAAATTGATGTTACTTAAAAGGGCTTTTTATTAAGGATGACCGTAATTTTATTATAGATAATCAAAAAAAAAAAAACCGCATTTAAGTACTTCCGGTATTGGGTCGGTTTTCGAATCTGTAAGGTTTAATTCCAAAAATTATGACAGTTTGAACGGATTTCTTTTATTGAAACGCATTAAATTAAAAAGTTCCTTTTTTTGAAAGAACGGTAAATGGGATTGCGTTAAAATTAACTATTGCATGACAATCTTCATCGCAAATTACCGGAGAAATTTATCCCATAGGTTCATACGCTTTTTGTATAAATTGCTCTTTACCTTTCGCTAACTGTCGACCAGTCAAAAATCTCAGCCTTAAAAATAAAAAACCATTTCGGGGGTCTTCCTTCCTATCAACTCAAAATCATAGTGGAAGATAAACAAGCCTGATAACAACCCATTCGCCCCCCCTATATCATATAAGATGGGTTGAAGACTTTTGGGCCCTATTTTAAGATCCATTCGTATCCTATTTCGTTATCGTGTTTCCTAAAAATTTGTTCTTTTTTCTTGAAATATTTCCTAAAAAGTTTAGAAAGGGTTCCAACGGTGGCTAAAGACCACTAGTAGTCCATGAAAAAAAAAAATTTTTAAGGGAAAAATTTGGAAAAAAAATTGGGACTTTTTTATTTTTTAAAAAGTTTCTTTTTAAAAAAAATGGGAGTAAAAAAACGTGTAGGGAAAAAAAAACTCTTTTTTTAAAATTTTAGTTTTTTTAATGAAATTCGTGAAATTTAGCTATTTTTTTCAGTATATCACAATATTTGAGAGGGGGTCAAAATATGGTAAACTGGGGATAAACTTGGGACTGATTTTTTTTTTTTGTCTTTCCTGAAGCTCATTCAGTGATCCCGGAAATTTTAAAAAAAAAGAAAAAGGGAAATTTAAAGTTAAAAGGGACTGTTATATATGGCAAATCATATTAGGCTCACGAAACATAAATTTTCATGTAACAGTGCATAAAACTCTAACGTTTCTGACTTTGCTCTAGGCCCCAAAAGTTATATTGGGAAAAAATTTATTATTTAAATAAAATTTTAAAAAAAAATGGTCTTTAAACTTTTAATAAAAAATATTTTTAAAAAAATTCATTTTCTTTATCTTTTTTAATTAAAGGGGAATTTTAATAAGTTTAAAAACATAAATATAATTTCGATTTTGTGTTTTTTATTAGGAAGGATAAAAATTTTTTTAAAATTTTTTTAAAAAAAAAATTTAAAACAAAATCGGAAAAATTAGAAAAACTTTTTCCCAAAAATTTTTTTTGGGAAAAAAGCTTCTTTATAAAATTTTTCATGGCCCCCTTTTGAATTTTCAAAAAAACATTTACCTTGTTTAAATAACGGGGTAATAATTTTTTAAAAGAACTTTTTTTCACAAAAAAAAATAAAAGGGTCTTTCATGTTCTTTTTTTGTCAAAATTCTCCCAAATAATTTTTTTGTAATATATTCTTAAAAAAATTTTTATTTTTTTCATAAATCAAAAGTGACACTTATCTTATTATCCATTTATTTTTCAAAATCACGGTTTCGAACGTGTCGAACCTTAAAAAGAACTACTTCAAAAATTTCTCTTAAATTATGATAAGGTATAATTTTTAAAAAATCAGAGGGAGAAAAGATTTTAATATACCATTCTGATTAAAATATCATAAATATAGCATTTTACCGATTACAGTGGGGCGAGAATGTATGGAGAGAGCCATGAACCATCTACCTGTCCTTCAAATTCAAAAAAAAATAAACCATTTCAACAGTAGAGGCGTGATGGATTGAGAACACATTACTTTGGATGGTAGCACACAACTCTTGCAAGAGGTAAGGCGACTGCTTTGATGTATAAGGATACGGTCATGGAACCCTATGTTTGCATTTTCACGAGTTCAACTAACCTTGATTTTATTTTAATCGATGACAACTCGAAGCAAATAGGGCTAATCCATTCGATGAATTTCTGGAAAGTGAGGATATTCGCCGAATGGATTGGCCAGTTAGATCTCCAGACCTCATCCACATAGAGACGCTTTTGTGAGGGTAATTGCAACTCGCTAACTCCCTCCAAGGATCATTTAAGGTTGGAAAACATAGTTCCTAAACGAGTGGGATTTATTTCCCCAGAAACTCATAAATTCCCTTATTTCCTGCATAAAATCACGGTGGAAAACCTGATTATTTGAAAGAGGGTACTAAACTCCCTATTAACCAATTTTGGTTTTTATATTCTGCAATTGTTCTTGTATACCTTCTGACTTTCATGAGTGTTACACTCCATCACGCGAGTGTATTTTAACTGTTGAATGATTACTTATTTGTGTTAGGTCATCCCTATATATACATATCAATTTTTTTCTTTAAATCTGTCCAGTAGTTCTAGACATAATCGATAAAATCAACAAATTCTCTTAACTTTGGACACCAGTGTATTTCCTTATACTGTAAAATTTAACATAAATTGATACATTTCTTAGGTCAAGCTTAAAAGCATCTAATTATTATTGAATTTATATACCTTATTTATTTGAGTACTTATTTGGCTTTCCATAGTTTTGCACACACTAAATAATTATTTACTCTTAAATCTCAATGCTCTAACGTCTGGGAAATCCCACATTAAAGAGTTTTCGAGATTTCTCCCACAGAAGAATTTTGTATCAATCCATCCAACTGCCTTTTCTACTTGATGACGCTTTCAACTGGGTTAATGTTGACTTTGATGTTGAAGAAAAGATAAAATCTGGAGGTTCTTAGAAAAGTATATTATGTCTAAAGGATTTGCTTCTACTAAGTTTTCTTTGAGGGAGAAAAGGTTCTTGTGGCGATGGTTTTCTCTCTTGATTTTGCTTAAAGATTTTAATAATTCTAAGGACATCCAACTTATAAATCAATAAATATATGTAAGATTTTATCGTTTTATGGATTTGAGCGTTCGTCTTACGTCTTTCTCTTAATTGAGAATTTTTTTATAGAATGATTATGCATTTGAATAATCTTTAGAAATTTTGCATTCTTTAATAACACAAGCTTCATCTCTTGGTTTTATACAAAATAAAACAAAAATATTATTCATGTTTTAAATTTTTTGTATTTTTTTTTTGATATTGGTAAAGTCTTACAGCATGAATTTTGCATAGGTATAAATTTTAATTTTTTCTCCTTAATGTTTCCCCCATTTTTTTTTTTTATTTATTAATTTTTTTTAGGGAAAAGTAAGA
>BMAV01017968.1:0-34529 GCA_019973955.1 Trichonephila inaurata madagascariensis | reverse complement strand
TTTAAAAAAAAAATATTTTATGTTCTTTGAAAGTAAGATTTATATTACACCATGTTTTAAACTGTGTAGAAGAAACACCCACACAAAATTTTTACCGTCTGAATACTTTTAAAACAAACACAGAAAGGTTTTTGTGTTTCTTCGATTATTTTTTTAAAAAACTGGTGGGGGAAAATTTTAAAATTAAAAATTTAAAAAAAATTTTTTTCTAAGACATTTTTTACTTTTCAGATTCCCCCCTTTACCCCATGTGGTCATTAAAATTTAGACGAAATTTATTATTTTACTTAGTCTTTGATGAAATGAATCTCTATTAAAATGAAATTGTTTTTAAAAAAATTAAAAAAAGCCCAAAAGATACGTTTTTTTTTAATAGACCTCCCGTTTCAAACCCCTAATTTTAAAAAAGAGTAAAAAGGGAAATTTTTATATAAAATGCCATTTTATTTTATTTTTTTTAGAATTGTTAAAGTGAAAAATCAAAATAGAATAACTAGGTATTTCACGAAACAACTAGACACACACACACAAGTCAATTAAAATATATAAAATTATTGAATTCACTATTTTACTAGGTAATCTATAGAATAATGATTGCTTGATCGTTAAAGTGTGAAATACAGCATTCGAAAGTTCTTTAAAATTTTTGGAAAAGGGGCGAAAAAACAATTGTACTCGATCTCAGTTCGATATAAAGAAAGGGAAAATTTAAATTTCCATTGAAGAAACTCCAAATTTTGACACAACGCTTCGATCTGTTGCAACAGCTCCAAGTTCCGACACTGGACATGGATTTAAAAGAGCTTGTGTAGGAAATTGTGGAAAAGCAAAAAGAATGTGTTTGTATGAGACATAATATGCAATGCAATTCAAAATGACATCACAACAATCATTGCTGTAATAAATAATAAAAAGTAAAATAAAAGTATTTTATAAAGTTTAAATTAATATTCTTTTACATTTTCGTTTCATAAAGTTTATATTATGTTTTAAGGAAACAACAGTTTTTCTTCCTTGTTTTTATTTATTTATTTTTGTTTTTTATGTGTAACATCTTTCCTCTCAGTTGCTGGATATTTGTTGAGAGTGATTTCGTGAAAAAGGCGGATGGGGTAACAGGATGTGACGTAAGGGGGCTGCAGATTTGACCAATGAGGGTGGCTTGTCTTTTTCCACCCCCCGATGGGGGTCCAATTTGAGCCATCAAACACTGGGCTTGACTCTAAATCCATTAATCATGATATTGGGGACATAAGGGCGGCAGAATGCTTATTTGAAAAAGGACAAACAGTGATTTCGGTGGTGTGCATTTTTGAATCAAAAGGTTAAAAAATTAAAAATTTCACATTTTTTACTTTTACCATATCAAATGTTTCTGCTCTTTTAAACTCGCTTCCCCCGATTTTGAGTGGTGATTTTAACTTTTAAATTCAGTTTGACAAAAGCTAAACCGTCATAGCTTTTGAATGATGAACCAAGCTAGAAAAGAACACAAATCAAAAAGTTTTACCTAACAGGGTACTGTTATTGACGCTATTTTTCAATGGTTTTTAAATACTTTGAAATCAAAAGTATATGTGTCATATTTTAGTTATCATAAGTCTTTTGACTGCGCCTTCCTAAATTGAAAAGAATAATTTTTTTTTGATAAAATATTGCATTATTCCTGTGTTAATTAAAACAATTTTCATTAAAGATCTAATTTTTTCGATAGAAAATTATTTCCAATCATACCGATTTTTTCATTTTTTTTCGGGAAAAAAAGTTAATATTGTTTATTTACCATGATAACATGTCAGATTTAAAATCATATGGACTACATAAATCGTTTCTTTTTTTTTTTTTGGATGACATTTAAATCCCCTATTTTGCAACATAATTTTTTCCCCATTGGTTTTTAAATAATACAGAAATAAAATAGCTAAAAATTGTATCACGGTTTTCCTATTAATTAATCATCCACAACAGGGGTAAAATTATTTTTCGTGAGATTCTAGCCATTTACGATCAATTAATATATAAAATAACTTTGAAATTATTTGTTTTTTACTTTAACGGTCACCATTAAATTATTCTATCAAACAACTGAATTATACACTTTAACGGCAACATGGACATATAAAATTGCTTAAAAATATTATTAGAATAACAAATTATTTAAATGCTGTTTTTGTAACAAAAAATGAATGCCATATTTTCAATACATTCTACAATTGTGTAAAAAAGCTTCTATAAAATAATAGTTTTCTTTATACTGGAGTAGAACTAAAATTTTTGAGATACATATTTTAGAAGAAGATTTATTTACATTTTATGATGTCAGAAAGAGAGTAGTAAAATTTTAACAAAACGCATACACACCTGTTAATGTTTCAATTGATCGCAACTCTGAAAATAATGTTAATTTTTCAAAAATTCTAGTTCATCCCCGTTATAGAAGTGCTAGCTGCAAAAAAAAGGAACATTTATTGTAAAAGCATTTTCCATAATATAAGAATGTTTTGAAAATATGTCAATGTTTCTTCATTTTTTGCCAAAAAAATGCATTTAAATAATTTTTTATAGTAATAATATTCTTAAAACAATTTAGTATGCATATTCTAATACAACTGACATTAAATATCAAAAGTTTATTCATTTATACGCTTGATCAAAATCACGGTTTCGAACTTAGTCAGTCACGCTAATACGTGAGGCGGAAATGATGTGCCCCAAATTATATTTTACACATAATTTCGTAGATTGTAAAATATTTTTGTGAAATGCTTGTATTTGTATTCTATCCACTTTTTAAAGTTTTCTCTACTTCTTGAGTGAAGATTTTATTCCCCTTGGATAAAAAAAAATGAAGGTATTTGGAGAGAGCTTTTCCCTCCTAAAAATCTTTTCATGTTGATCTTTATACATAGACATTTAGAAATGTGTTATAAAAAAAAAACGAAATGTGTTGGTAGTATTTATTTATTAAAAGACAGCTAAAATTTCTTTACAATATAAAATTCTCGTTTCTAGAGTTTTAAAATTTAAATAGATTTTATTTTATTTATTAATGCTATTTGAATTCCTTCTTTTTTGTACTTCTTATGCGAACCAGACAGCCAAAGACTTTTCTCTTTCGCTGAAACAAATGCATTTTTCATTAATGTAAATATACATGAGAGTTTTATTCTGTATTTTATATCCATGCTCTGTGTTAAATAACATTTTTTCCTAATGGACCGTATTTGGGCAATTTAGCCTTTAGAGACACGCCCAATCCCCAAATGAGAAAACCATTTTATCGTGGCACCTTCATACGGCGGCTCTCACTGTCAAATTTTGACACTTGAATTAATTTTAATTCAAATTCTCGTCAGATGCTTCGTTTTGCCGTGATTCTATTTTGTTGCCGCGAGTGCCAGAGCCAAATAGATACTCAAGGGTTCTTTCACTTGCCACATAATCGTATAACATGCGTGCCTACGATTTTCACATCCAGAAAATCTATCGACTCCAGCCGGGATCGAACCCGAGACCTTAGGCTTACGAAGCGGACATGCTACTAGCAGAATCGACTATGTTAAATAAAATAAAATATTCTTTTACATTCAATAAAAATGTAAAATCTCATTTAATGTTCTTTAATTTAAGGTATCCGACTACGTTCGGAACCGTAATTTTAAAAAACGCATAAATGGATAATTCTCATGATATTTAGTGTCACTTAGATTAGAATACATGTATAAAATGGTTTTAAGGACATTATGACGAAAAAAAATTATTTAAATACAGCATTTTGGCAAAAATTTAACTTAGAATAACCTTTTTTCAAAACGTTCCTTTTATAAAAAATGCTTCTATAATAATAATATTTCGCGCCGCTTATATAAAGTAAAGACTTCTCCAGAGAGTTTGAACTAGGAGTTTTGAAAATTCACATTTTTTCAGAGTTATTACTAAATGAAATAATTATCGCGTTTTTTTCTTAACATTTCTCCCCTCTGTTGTAGTAAACTATAGATAAATCCATTTTTAAGTTATATATATCAAAAATTTTAGTTCATTCTCTGTACAGAGGTCCGAGATATATACAGGCAAAATATTATTATGATAGAGCATTTTTCATAAAAGGAGAATGTTTTGAAAATTGGAATGATTTGAAATTTCTATGTTCATTTTTTTAAAATATTGTACTTAAATAATTTTTGTTGTAATAATATTCTTAAAATAATTTTATATACGTTTTCTAATCTAGTGACAATAAATATCATAAATATTATCCATTTATGAGCTTTTGCAAAATCACGGTCTGATCCCTTAATCAATTTCAACCACCAGAGAATATTTCTTTTATTTAAATATTTCATTTTTTATTCTTTTTAGTCAACGGCAACAGAAACGCCAAACGATATAGTTACTTTTATTAAAATAAACACATTCTATTTCTTTTCTTTTTTTCGTTCTACAGGATATTTCACCCATTTCGCTGCTTCGCTGAAACAACTAAACTCACACCAAAAAGAGCAGATGCATAATTAATAAAGAAGTTAGGCATAACACATCTCTGAGAAAGTTTTCGCCGCAAAAATTAGAAACAGCAAAACAGCGAAGCAGTGATTGATGCTCTACTGTAGAAGCCGCGAAAGCAAAATCACGTGATTGATTAAGTCGGATTTGGATTAAGGGAAGGATGAGGGGAGGCCAACATAAAGGATTGTCTTCGAAGACTTTGGAATAGAGTTAGGGGGTCATCAATCACGGCCTATCTAAGAGAAACAGTTATATTTAGCTGTAATTTTTCGCTTCAATGTGGATGAATTGTAGCATTTCTCATCTCTTAATGTTGACTTTGACGTTGGAATAATTTGAACGAAGAAGGATCGGACGTTTTGAGAAATTGTTCTACGTCCAGTTTTGCGAAGAACTGTTTATGGCCCTTTGTTATGTACTTGGAAGCTTCAAGCAATCCAGATTTATTCATCTGTTTCAATTGTGTGGAGGCTCGTTCGAGAATCTTCGATAATAAAATGTTGGCGAAAGAGGAAGTTAATTCTGTCACTGTTTCAGGCCTTATGTCTCAATTTTAATGAAGAAATATATTGAATTGTCCTTTTTTCAGGTGTCACTTTCGATCAAGATTTTAGAATAGCTTGATATGTATACGAGTCTATAGTTTTACTTTCAAAATGGTTGTGTGAGAAAGTTTGCTGTAAGATTTCTTGAAAATTTTAGTGGGGTACTATACCCAACTCTTTTTTTTTACGCAATAGGTACGTTCCTTGGAAAACCGTGCAAAAAATCGTGTAAAAAATTACTATTTTGGTGGAATTTTCAATCGTTATTAAAAAAATTTTTAAAGCCCCTAAATTGGTAAATTTTTTGACATAATTATTTTTGGATGACAAACAAACAACAATTTAATTATAATTTTTTTATTAAAACTAATAAAAATTACAAATACCATTGGCTCTTTTTTGGGCATTTAGTCCCCTTTTGGGACTTGTGTCAAAACATAAAAAATTTTTTTTCCTCACTTTTTAAAAAACATTCAGTTGAATTGGGAAATTTTATATCCCGTTGTTTTGGAACAATACGATACTTTAAAGATAATGAATAAAAAATGACCATAATGATCCTGTCTATGTATAAAATATTTATTTTAAATTTTAAAAATATTTAAAAAAGAGCGAAATAAAATTTTTTTTTGTTGATCTAAGTAGGAATTACTTAAATTTTTTATATTACTTGTTTAGTAAGTTCACCCTATTTAAGATCCTGATTATTTGGGGGAAACTTTTTTTAAATATGCTAAATATTTTTTGAAATCATTTTTGCTTGATTATAACTGAAAACTTATAAAATAAAAAGAAAAAAATTCAATATATTTTTGTAAGGAAATGGAAAATTTTAAATTAAAATTAAGCATTTTTTGGTAAACACTTTAAAAAAAATTTAAAAACATGATAAGAAAACCCCTTTTTAATTTTATTCAAAAAAGTTTACCTACGTTTTGCTCTATCATTTTGAATAATTTCAATTTATCACAAAAATTTGTGGTCGTGCCAAAAAAATTTTTTAAAAATTTTATTTTTCCAAAAAAAAAAACCATAAAAAAGGGAAATATATTGTTTTTCTTTTCTCCTAGTGCACAGTATGCTATAAAAAATTTAAAAAATGATGCTAAATTTTCAATTTCCAAAACTTTTTATATTTATCTTCCATGTAATAAAAAAATGAAAAAATCTGTTTCGGAAAAAAAACGCATTTAAAGATTTAAGGTATCCGACTACGTTCGGGAAACCGATTTTAAAAAAAATTTTAAAAGGAAAAATTTTGATATTTAGTGTCACTTAGATTAGAAAATGTATATAAAAAATTTTTTTAAAATGTATTACAAAAAAAATTATTTAAGTACAATATTTTGACAAAAAAGAACGTAGAAAAGCCTTTTAAAGATTCTCCTTTTTGTAAAAAAGCCTTTATAATAAATTTTTTCCTGTCTATATCAAACCCCTGTACAGAGGGTCAACTAGAATTTTTGAAATATATGATTAGAAGGGGCATCCTGTTTTAACCAGATCGGAAAATTTTAAGAAAAAACGCCATATTATTTCAATGGGTGGTAACTCAAACAAGTGGAAGTTTTCAAAAATCATGGTTGATCCTCTGTACAGAGGTCTGAGCAATATAGAGGCAAAATATTATTATAATAGACGCATTTTTCACAAAAAGAAAACATTTTGAAAATTGGTCATTCTAAGTTAATTTTTTGCCAAAATATTGTATTTAAATAAATTTTTGTCAAAATGTCCTTAAAACCATTTTATACATGTATTCTAATCTAAGTGATACTAAATATCTTGAAAATTATCCATTTATGATGCACTTTTTTAAAATCACAGTTCCGAACGTAGTCGGATACCTTAAAATCTAAATCTTAAAAAAATTATACTGCTAAAACAACCTAAAACCTCTTTATATCAAACATGTTGTGGCCAACTTTTGGTAGTCCGTACCGTGTACGGGAAAACTAGTTAAGTGTTAAAAAATTGCTTTTCTTTCATGCTGGTGATTATAATAAGGCATTTTTCAGGAAATATTGAAAATATTTCAAGGTTATTTAGAAAAATCCGTTAGTGTGTAACGATCTTGCCTCCGTATCCAGAGATGTGGAGGAAGGGGAAGGAAGACTAGCTATGCTCGAAAATTACTTAGTTTATTTGCAACACAAACAACAAAATAAGTTTGATCAAACAAAACCAAGAAATGCACACAATTACGTGAGGTATAAGAAGACTTTAATGACGAGTAACACTTACTTCAGTTCAAGTGCACTGCCTTCCTAGATATATAATCTATATCCAGTTTCCATGGACAAATCGTCACTTTAATTATTACAATTATCAAATACTAAATATTTTGTTAAATTTAAATTTATTAATCTATGTTCCGCAAAAGAATCTTCCTCTCTCTCTCTCTTGAAATCGACTTTTATAAAAGTCTTAATTTATGTTCACTTTCTTTTCTTCAGAGGAAGAGTTCTAACAAAATAGTTTTGGACCAAAGTTTCCCCCAAGAGGTTTCTTGTAAAAAAATTACGGATAGGGGTCACAAGTGTAAAAACATTTTTCCCTAAAAATTCCCTTTTACTATGGTGTATTTTTATTTTTCAGTTTTTTCAGTTGAAGGATTTTTTATTTTCAATTTTTAAAGTTATATCCAATAATTTTAAAATCCCACGTGTAGGGATAAAAAAAGGTAATGTATACAGTTCCCATGTTTCATAATTTGAATTTTTTAAAAAATTTAAAATGCGACTAAAAAAAAATTTTTGTTTGTAATTTTTTTGATATTAAAAGTTTTAAAGGAATGACATAATTACTTTTGAAAAATTTTCTTTTTTTAAAAAAATTATATAAAAAACTGTTAAAAATTGCCTTTCAATTTAAAAAAATCTCCTTATCTTTAAAATTGCATTTTTTTTTAATTTGTATTAGTATTTTTTATTTCCCCCGTTTTGCTTTTGATAGATTTTTTTTGTTTTCCATCGATTTTCCCCCTTTTTTTTAGTTTTTTTTTCCCATTATGCGTTTATATATCATGTTTTTTTTTCATTCTCCCAAATATGTTTACTGGGCTAAATAAAGTGATTGGGGGGTGTTTTTTTTGGGGACAGTTATGAGACACCATGGCTTAAAAGAGAAATGCACATGGGTCACACCCCCTTAAAGAAATAAATGGTCTCCAACATCTTTCGCGAGGGATAATTTTTTTTCTCTTTTAAAAAAGTTAAATAGAGCTCGATTCATAATCCTGAAAAAAACCCAAAAAACAATTTTGGGGGCCCAAATTTCCCCCACGGAAATTCACCCGCACGGGAAATGAAGAAGTTTAATTAAACTCAATTAAACCCCTTTTTTTTCATTTATGAGTTTTTTAGCCCCTCGGAACCAAAAATGTTGGGTGTCTGCCATCCCAATCAATTTGCTGTCAATTTTGAATTTTCTGAAACTTAATTAAAAATCTTTTTGGATCAAAAACATAGGTAGAAGGGCTTTTTGTGGGGGGAGGGGGTAAATCAGCCATAGAATTAGGTAATTTGGTATTTTTTTTTTGATTTGTGAATCGAGCTCTATTTAAATATTTTAAAGAGAAATTTTAAATTATCCGCCCAAAATTTTTTTGGATATTGGAAACGACTTCATTTTTTAACAGGATAATGACGCCAAGCGCACTGCTCTCAATGTACTTCACTGATGTCTCTATAACTGTCCCCAAATTATGGAAATACCTCCTCAATAACTTTATTTAGCCTAGTAGAACATATTTGGTGAGATTTTGATGTAAAAAAAAAAGAAAACATGATATATAAACGCATAATGGGAAGTAAAAAACAACAATCACAGAAGAATGGTGGAAAATCGATGCAGAAATTACAAAAAAACATTAAATCTATACAAAGACGCTTAAAAGCTGTTGTGGACACTAAAAGATATCCTACTAAGTACTAAATTAAGAAAGAAATGCAATACTTAAAGATAAGTTGAGATTTTTGTTAAGTGACGAAGACTTTTGTGACGTAATTTTAATAACTTGATATTAATTTTTAAAAAACAGTTATACTATTTTTCAAAATTAATGTCATTCCATTAGAAACAAGTTGCAGATATCATAAAAATTACAATTACAATATATTAATTTTATTAGTCGAAACATTAAATTTTATAAGAAATTGAAGAGTGCACGACATTTTAGCATGTATACATTACTTATAGTAGTACTGCCCCCCAAAAAGCACAAAAACTAAATGCAAGTTCTATATTTTTATGCGATATGAAATCAATGGGTTAAATTAACGTCGGTCACATGATAAATTCAATCACGTGGTCTCCATCGAATTTAAAAATGACATTACACTTGTGTTTGTTGTTCCATTTATAAAATTTAGGAATAATTTCAAATTTGACCATTGGATAAAAATGTTCAATTATTAAGAATCCTCAAAAAGTTTTTCAGAGTTATATATATCATATTAAAATATACTTTCTTAACTCAAATATGTTTTGATTGCCTATGTGTGTTATTACTGTCGACAAATTTGTAGTTCTGAAAAAAAATTTGTTTGAAAAGCAAAGTTGGCAATATGATCTGATAGACTGGAAACACGTAATTTCATTTGTCATGTAACTATGACGTCACATATATTTTTCCACCGTTCGTGGTACTGGTACTGATGCATTAGATAATCGGAAAATATTTGGAATTTCGACGTACAGTTATTCTTAAATTCTAAACTTCAGTTCAAATATCTTCTTAAATTCTACTTGATTCTGTCCTAAATATATATATAAAACTCAAAAATAAGTCCTTTTTATTCAAACATACAAAAATGAATTTGTGCACAATCCCCTTTTAAAAAATCATATTTCCTGGACTTCTATTCAACGGCTCGCGGAGTGATATAGCCCTAAGTTTAAGGGATTACATTCTTCCGCCGAATAATAGAAGAGCAGATAAGGAGGACATAGCCATCTGAGTAAACGGGCCAGTGGAATTCCGCATATAGAAAAGATGGGGGATAAAAAAATAGAATTTCAGTCCGTCCCAGCTATCAGATTGAAAAATTCGAATAAAGGGAATTATTATAGTTACGGCTTTGCGTCTAGCTCCGAGGGCAAAAAAAGGGAAAATCTGGTAGGAGAAACGGTATATTCTAATGAGAACTAAGTGAACTGAGATAGGGATTTTATTTTTTAATGGCGCATAAGGCTTAGGGATTATTGCTAGTGGCGGGATTATTAGAGGAATCAGAATGAGTTTTCTTTTCGTATTCTAGAAATAATAAATTTAATGAACTGGATGATTGGAATACTGGTGTTCGCTTCGTCGAGCTGAAATATGGGAATTATAATTAGTTTAAAAGTTGAATCCTTTTAGATGAAAATGGCTCAGCAATTTTTAGAATAGAATTTTTACCTTTGGAATATATTTATTCTTATTAATGCAAGTTCCTTTTTCTTTAAGACATTCAGTTGTAAAAATTAATGCATTGATATAATCGAATTCAATTTTTCAATAAGTAAAATTAATTTAATTGAATGTATGCTATTTGCAAAGAAATGAATCTATTGTTAAAAATTTCAAATGAGAAATGAAATTAATTTGAATTGACTAATTACGTATTCGATTTTCTTTCTTTTCGAATTAATTACTTTGTCTTCAAAAAAAATCAAAAAAATAATTACAACTTTGCTTGAAAAATTCAATAGACCATTCACATTCATTCTTAACCATTCCAGGTATTATTTTTGAATTACGGAATTTTTTTTATGAAAATAAAAGCGCTGTCTTATTTTTATAAGTCGAAAAAATTCTAAAATACGCTATTTAATAAAGTACTTTCTGTTGTAGAGCAGAACAATCGAAATTTTCAAAATATTAGACTTAAAAAAGTTACATATTCTTGAAATATATACAATCTTACTTTTAAATATCATCAGATGTTATTGGAAAATTTTACATTGATATTTTTATCCGGTTTTTTTTCTTGTAAATAAAATAAAAATATGTCAAATGACATAATTATAAATTTCTTCTCTTGATAAACATTTAATTCTCCATTTTTAACTCATATATAATAATAACAAAAAAGAAAGACAATAGTTATTTTAGTTATTATTCATTTTTTAATAAATTTGTATCTCTTTCAATACTAGTTCCTTATAACGATCATGTGATAATAATATCGATTAAGTATTACTTTCTCAAAATATCTTTTGGTTAAATTAATTTTATATTTTATATCCAAAAATAGATATAAAATCGTTTGGTAGTACAATAACATATATTTGTTTGAATTAAATCGTTTGCTATTTTGCGACTGTTATCTTTAAAATATAGTTTTGAAAACAAAGAGATGAGTATAAAGTTGTAATTTGTGAGGTTTTTCATTTCTTAATTCTAACTTCATCATTCTAGAAACTGTAAATTAGTTTCGAGCTTGCCTTCTAATGCTACATGTATTTGATAATTTAAAACTAAAGATTCATTTTGTTGAATCCATGGTTTTCATTTATCTAGATTACCTAAAACTCCAATTAGACCGATGAATTAATGAGGTTTTACAAGTATATATACTCACTTGCAAAAAAAAAGAAAAAAAAGCCTACGAACCACAGTTGATAGGATCTCTAGGTGAAACAATAATAATAATTCATACTTTAATGGAATAGTAACATTAAAAATAATTAATCTATAGTAGAAAACACGTAAATAGACATTTCACTCTATACACAAAACACTTATATTAAATAAATATTGACTAAAATTATATTTCGTTGACGAATAATAACTGAAAAAGCAGTTGATGGCTAAGAATATATTCCACATAACTTTGATACATTCGAAAACACTGAGCTGAGAGGTTGAAAAGCGGTAGTCCCTTGAGATAGGAACTGGATTAAAATGTTTTGAATTAGAAAGAGGAAAGAAAAAACCAGTTCTGTAGCTAAAATAACTAAATTGACAACAATGGATAAAAGTCAGCATTTCAATACAATAGAATCCCTTCCATACACACAAAAAAGAATCCACAAAATATTTCGTGAGGGAAAGACCGAGGTTTAAGGGGATCTAGAATAAAGAGATGATTCCAGATTGGAGAGCCAGGCTTGATGAACCCATTACATAGTGGTCAACGTCATTAAAAGATATCCCCAGTGATCGGGTGGGTGCAAATACAATTACACCCTCACCCACCCTTGACAAGTGTCCTCTTTCCGATATGGTCAGTCGCCAGACCCTCTTAGGTGGGGCTTGAGTAAAAAGGGAGATAAAAATAATTACAGTAATGACGCGAATTCGACGTGTTGCCTATGGTAACGGAACAGGCGCTCTTGTGAGATTCGTTCAGGGGTGGGTTTTTTAAGGCTCTTAGTTTTGTTTTTTTACTACGGTTTTGTTTGATCATAAATTCTGTCGTTGGTTTTTGGTTTGATGCAGGATTAATTTTGGTTTGAGGTAAAGATATTAGGAGACTGGTTTTTACGTTTTTAAGGATGCAAAAGTAATGGTTGGTTTATTAGTGTAATATAAATAGAATAATGTGAAATAAAGTAAGAAAAAAAGAGTCGCATCACACACAGACAATATATTATTAAGTACAAGATGGTTGCAGTTATAGTTCCAACTTCAAAATTCTTTAAAGAAAGGATTATTGATCAATGACTACAAACTTTGAATATACTTGAAAGGAGGGTAAATGGTAGAGCATAAGAAAAAATTCCAAAGTATATCAATAGATAGCTCTGTAAGCGGCATAAAGAAAGTGAATTAGCTACGTGGCATTTTGAATCAAATTACTACTGCTTTGGCTTGAGTCACACACTTTAAACTAACTCTGTACAATTTAATATCTATGCTTGTTTAGATTTTTTGAAGGAAAAAAATGATTTCGAAATCATTCAACAGTTTTGGTAGTGGTAGTGAAAATCCTATCCACCATGGCAAAGCAGCACCACATTGGAAGGAAAAAAAATCGGTTTTACTGCATAAAAAGCAACAATGAAAACACCAGTGAATTTTTTTATGCCATACCGTTTCTCCCATCTTTAGTGGCCGTGGTAACCGAGTGTTATAGGTATCGGATCGTGGCTTGCCTTGTCACGAGTTCGAGCCCAATACCACTAAAGACCCGCCGTGTAGGGCAGCGATGCACGTTAAATCTGTCGAGAGCTGAAACGTCCTCCCATTGGTGTGGTGTGGTAGTTAGGAGAGGGGGGTGCCAGCTCAGGTGTCGTCCACGTCACTTGACCATGGTTCAAAATTACGTGGTCCGTCGCCAAAAGCCCTCGTTTAGCTGAACAGTGCGACGTTAATATTCAATCAATCAATCAATCTCCCATCTTTAAGTATATTCACCTCAGATTTCATATGAAGTCATTCTGAGAAGTGGTTCTTTTTTTTTACAGCATTTTGAAAATGAAACTTAAATTACAATCACCCTGTATTAAAGATGTATGGATAAGAAGATAATGCATTCTTTTGTTCAAGATGGCTTCTGTAAGAATTTGAGTCTACGAATATGTGATGGGTCATGCTAAATTAATTTTAAAAAGAATAAATTATGTATATAGTAGTAAGAAGGAGGCACACAACAATTTGTAAGCTATATAATCATAGCCACCTGAAAAATAAACTGTTATCACCCACTGTTTTTTGAGTTTCATATTTTACTGGATAATTGTGGACTGTTACAACATTTACACCCCCTTCTTGTCTTTTTGGGGAAAAAGAAACTCCCCGAATGTATAAATTTCAAATCGGTGTTGATACTGCGATTGAAGCCATGTCGTGGTTTTTTTTGGACCAATCGTAACCTGGGGAAAACAGTGAAGTTTTTTTTGACCAGGTCCATCTTATGATGAAAAATGGGGAACCACCCCCCATTGGGAGATAGACTAGGGGCCCAAAACCACTGACGAAAACGGGTTTTGGGGGGGCCCAAAACCCACATTGCAGGGGGCCTAAAATTCTCCCCTTACGCCACTGTATAAAACCCCAAAAATATAAAATTTTTTAAAAAGGAAAAAATGACAATTGAAAGAAAATATATCAAAAAATTTAAAAAAAATGTTTTTGAATAAAAAATTTGAAGAGATGAAAAAAAAAAAAAATTCTATTTAAAACAAAATAGGGAACTTAATGAACATTTGTTTTTATGTTAATATTTTTTAAAAAAAAGTAAAATTGCAAAAGAATTTTATACGTAGATTCAGGATACCAAAACTTTATATACACGTAGGCCAGGAATGCCCACAAGTTATTACTATCTAAACTTTCTGGTTACCACCCCTACCTTACTCCGATGTTTTTTTTTAAATTTTTTTTTTATTTATTTATTTTTTTGGGAAAACAAAATTAGGGGGACGTTTTTTCAAACCCAGATTTAACAAATTCGTTAAATTTTCAAAACCAGCAAAGAGTTTTTGCTCGATTTTGACTGTATTTATAACGGCAAATAAGCCACGTAAAATTGTCAAAAGTGGGTACTGTATCAAAGAGGGATGGTGGATGATTATTCCACATTTTTAAAAAATCTTTAATTTTGAAAAAATGAATGATTTTTTAAAATTTTTTTGGGGATTTTGTAGACCCCCCTACCTTTTTTTCCCGTCGCTTTGGGGAAAATTGTTATGCAAACGGGAATTTTGGGATGACATTTTCCTAACGAAGGAGGAAGAAAAATTAACTTTTCGGTATCCGATTACGTTCAAAACCCGTGACTTGAAATTATTTAATATTTAGGCTTTTTTGAAAAGAAAAAGTTTTTTTTAAGTAATATTAAAAAAAAAAATTATTTAAGAAATATTTTGGCAAAAAGGAACATACAAAATTTTAAAAATTTTTTAAAAAAAGTTTTTTAATTATTTTCCCATTAGACCTCTGTACAGAGGTCAACTAAATTTTTAAATATATAACAAAGTGGGTTTATCCATATTTTACGACAACGGGGGGAGCAATTTTAAAAAAAAACGCCAAAATTATTTAAATTCGGGGAAATTGAAAATAAGGGGTGTTTCAAAATCATAGTTATTTTCCCCGAGGGGCTGGTTTTTATACAGGCAAAAAATTTTTTATAATAAAAATTTTTCCAAAAAAACATTTTTAAAAAGGATTTAAGTTAATTTTTGCCGAAATATTTTATTTAAATAATTTTTGTCAAAATGTCCCAAAAAAAATTCCTTACGTGTATTAATTAATATAAAACATGAAAATTTTCCATTTTTGTTTTTAAAAAACACGGTTCCAAACGTATGGGATCCAAATTTAACTACTTAAACTTTAGTATTGATAATCACACTGGGCAATGAACGCGCTATAAACTCATCCAAAAAAATTAATTCCCTTCGAGGGAAATTTTTGATGTCAGGTCTTTTGGACAAAAAAATTTTATATAATATCTAACCATAATACTTTGATTTGTTGGTTTTGAAAGACCGGGATTTACGGGGGGTTCAAGGGGGGGTTGTTATAAATAAAAAAATTTCCGGTTTTGAACAATTAGACCTACAGACTTGGAATTTTACAGGTATGTTTCTTTTGTAAGAAAAAATTAAAAATGGGGGGGGAAAATCAATTTTGGGAAGGTGCTGAAGGGTTGGATAAATAACTTTATTTTGGTTCTCTTTGTACCATTGTCCTGGTAAGTATCATAAGGATTAATTTTTTCCCATTTCCCGATTTGGACTAATTCCAAATTTATTTTTACGACTTGGCAACTGGGAAAAATTGTTACAACCTAAAAAAAAGTCAGTCAGTAATTTCTTACCATAATATAAACAATTTCTTAGCTTTTCGGAAATTGAGAATAAATAAATGATAGTTTATAAAAAATTATAAAAGCACGCTTTTTTTTTTTCGGTCAAAAATAAAAATGAAAAATAATTTATAGTTTAAAAACAAAAACAACTTTTATATTAATTAACAAAAAATAAAAAATAACTTAATATAAAAAAAAATTTAACAGAAAATTAAATCATTGGGGTAAAAGCTGGGGGTTTCGTACTACATTTTTTTTAAATCTGCATTTGGGGGAAAAACTGGGGAAGTTTTAAAATTAATATCGAGCACTCCCCGCTTTTTTAAAAGACATTAATTTTTGTTAATCATTTTATTTTTATAAAAATTATTTTTTTTTTTAGTTGATTAA
The DNA here is from genome assembly GCA_019973955.1 of Trichonephila inaurata madagascariensis. Lineage (NCBI taxonomy): Eukaryota > Metazoa > Arthropoda > Arachnida > Araneae > Nephilidae > Trichonephila > Trichonephila inaurata. The sequence continues at coordinate 18,340 of BMAV01017968.1, read as the reverse complement.
CTATAAAAAGCGTATTTTTTAGTTTTTTTTTAACTATAATTTATTTTAATTGAACATAACTCTGAAAATAACGTGGCTTTTTTTTAAAAAAAATCCTAATTCTGACTCTTTACAGTAGTTTTAACTATATCTAGGCAAAATATTATTAAAGCAACATTTTCCGTAAAATAAGAATGTTTTGAAAAAGTGAATTTTTTTTCTTTATTTTACATTCTTAAAACAGTTTTAACGTATATTTTTATTCAATCGACACTAAATAAAATAAATACATTCATTTATACGCTTTGGAAAAATGATGCTTCCTAACGCAGTCAGCTACATTTATTTTTTCGTTTGTTCTTTGTCTTTAATAACAAGACAATATATATATATATATATATATATAGGAACATAAGAATCATACTATACGAGAATAACCTGTTATTTAGTTGAGCTTTTTTATATATAAATATTTTAAATACCTCATAAATGTATTTATGCTTACAAAACTAAATTCTTTTCTATTTCTATTTTTATTCTACATATCCATCGTACCCACCGAAACATATAACACGGACCGAAACTAACAATTTCGGCTCACCATCTCTTCCCGAAACCCATTACAGTCAAAATGCCAACCCAGTCTCACATGATAGGATCCTTCAATCCTTTTATCAGGGTCTGGATCTCAACTCTTTTGGCGTCACCAGGAGCCCAGCCGACACTCACAATCTTCCGCTCTCTGCTACCTATCAAAAACTTCGAGGTCTGCCTATCAACTCGGATTTCCTTCCAGAAAACGTTGCATGGGGTTTGTTTCACGCGGTCCTGAAACTTGTCGATTATGTTTTGGCCTCTGGGTAGATAGACGCCATGTTCAATCGCCTTTCAATTCGTCATCAGGGCAACGTGGTGGTAGAAGTAGTACTTTTTTTTAGGTTTCTTGTATATGGAATTTTTGTGTTTCGTTATTGTGGGAAAGGTATTTTTGATTGAGGTTGTCATAAAACACACGTTAGTTTGTTTTAAGTGAAATTGTTCTGAATTTCAGATTTTGTATGTTTGTGTTTCTATCAGGAAAAAGGATTTTATGGAGATGGGTTTTAACCCCATCGCATCCAAATACTTGTAAAATAATAATTTTACGGAACCACGCACTTCACCTAGTTAAGCCTAACGTCTAAGAAAAAATCATTAAAAAATCAATACCGCATGAAATATTCTGGATGATGACATCATATTTAATGCTTCCTGTATTTAGCATGAGTTTATTTCTTTAAGAGGACAAAAGCGATGATAAAAACCCCAATATAATGTTGAACAAACTTCCTTTTAAAATCATTAAACCTGTAGCGAAAAATATTATTAAAACAAACAAAACAAAAATACTATTTAAACAGTTTCAAATGAAAATCACAAATTCTAGATATTTTCTAGAATTTTTTTTAAAGGACGGAAAAATAACATTAATAACAATAAAAAAATGAGTATAGATATTCAAAGATTAGTAAAAGTAAAACAGATAAGAGTTTAAATTCCATCTGTTTGACAGAAATGATATATTCAGTCCAGGTGAAAGATTTTTAAGGAAAGTAAATAGTTTACTTGTCAAATTGCAAAAAAGAGAGAGAATCTCTGAATTTCCTTAAATTTATATTTAAAACCAATCAAAATGGGAATTTCTTCAATAATTTTGTATGGTATTTGGTACATTGAAAATATTTTATGTGAACTTATAAACGGCTTGTGCAGATAAAATTTACTCACTAAGACAATGGAATTAAATATATAATTCTAATATTATGAATGTGTGTAATATTTTGAAAAAAGGGAAACACGCACATAATAAAAAATACACACACTGTCGATTTGAAAATGTGTCTTAGATTTCAAAATTTCACTTTGTTCAGTTATATAAAATGTAAAACTTTTACAAAATAAAAGCCTTAAAAATCTGTTTTATGACAAAAAAAATATTATTTAAATATAATATTAGGAAAAAAATATCTTAGAATAACCTTTTTTCAAAACTTTCTCCTTTCATAAGAAATAATACTTCTATAATAATAATAATATGTGTGTGTGTGTGTGTGTGTGTGTGTGTGTGTGTGTGTGTGTGTGTGTGTGTGTGTGTGTGTGTGTGTGTGTGTGTGTGTGTGTGTGTGTGTGTGTAAAAGCTTATATAAAGTAAAGCATTTCTCCAGAGAGAGTCTGAACTTAGTATATTTTTGTAAATTCACATTATTTTCAGAGTTACTGCCAATTGAAATAATTTATCGCATTTTTTTGCAAATTAGTCTGTTGGCGTAAAACACAGGATAAACCCACTCTAGCTATATATTTTAAATTTTGTTGAGCCTCTGTCCAGAGGTTCAGAGTTAAGTACAGCAAAATATTATTATAATAGAAGTATTTTTCTTCATTAAAAGGAGAATATTTGAAAATGTAAGCCATTAGTCTCTATGCGTTCATTTTTGTCAAAATATTGTACTTAAATAATTTTTATTGGTAATACTATTCTAAAACAATTTTATAAGTACTTTTATCTAACGTAGTGATATCAGCCATCATAAAATGAGTTATCCATTTATTCAATTTTTGCGAAATCACGGTTCCGAACATATATTGGATACCCAGTTCCAAATGCTCCTGAAATACAAATGTGCGAGTTTTGAGTATTTATTTATATTTTTAAAAATTAAAATGTGTATCGAAACTAAAAAGTAAATTGGCTGAAATGAGAAATTTTTTACCTTGGTATGTAGTTTGTATAACCTGAAAAATTAATATAAATACTCTCTCTCTTCAAATTCTTTTTTAAAGATACAACAAATCTCCATAAATTATTCTCTGTCTGCGATCTATAAACTTTCTATCTTGGTTATTCCAAAAAAACAGATATCAAAAGAAATTTTCGAATTGAATATGTTGAATAATTTCGAATATAAATATGAAATGTTAATTTATAGTAATATTAAAACGTTTTAGTGCCTATTATACTCTGTGCGCGCTAGAAGTAAAGTCAAAAAGCTACAATTTAAAGCAATGGTGCAAAACAGAGTTCTCACAACTATTTTCAATTTTGATATTAGCTTTACAAGTATTATACAGGGTGGTCTCGAATACATGGTACAAACTTTAAAGGTAGATACTTTACTACGAATACATGGTACAAACTTTAAAGGTAGGTACTTTACTACGAATACATGGTACAAACTTAAAGGTAGGTACTTACCAAGAATACATGGTACAAAACTTAAGGGTAGGTAGTTTAATACGAATTCATGATACAAACTTAAAGGTGGTAGGTACTTTTACTACGAATACATGGTGCAAACTTGAAGGTAGGTACTTTACATGAATACATGGTGCAAACTTTTAAAGGTAGGTACTAGCTGAATACATGGTACAAACTTTATGGGTAGGTAGTTTACTACGAATACATGGTACAAACTTTATAAGTAGGTACTTTACTACGAATACATGGTACAAACTTTATGGTAGGTAGTTTACTACGAATACATGGTACAAACTTTTATAAGTAGGTACTACATGAATACATAGAAAACTTTAAAGGTAGGTACTTTACAATGAATACATGGTGCAAACTTTAAAGGTAGGTACTTTACTACGAATACATGGTGCAAACTTTAAAGGTAGGTACTTTACTACGAATACATGGTACAAACTTTAAGGGTAGGTAGTTTACTACGAATACATGGTACAAACTTCTTTATAGGTGGTAGGTACTCCTTTTACAATGAATACATGGCAAACTTTAAAGGTAGGTACTTTACTACGAATACATGGTACAAACTTCTTAAAGGTGAAAATTTTGATTACGATTACATGGTACAAACTTTGTAGTTTTACTACGAATACATGGTACAAACTTTATAGTAGGTACTTTTACTACGAAATTTCCATATGGTACAAACTTAAAGGTAATTTTACTACGAATACATGGTACAAACTTTAAAGGTAGGTACTTTACTACGAATACATGGTGCAAACTTTAAAGGTAGGTACTTTACAATGAATACATGGTGCAAACTTTTAAAGGTAGGTACTTTGGGCTTTCATGAATATACATGGTACAAACTATGTGGTAGGTAGTTTACTACATGAATTCATGGTACAAACTTTAGTTGCAGGTAATTTTACAACGAATACATGGAATAAACTTTAAAGGTAGGTACTTTATTACGAATACATGGTGCAAACTTCTTTAAAAGGAAGTACTTTACTAATGAATACATGGTGCATACTTTATAGGTAGGTACTTTACTAAGAGTGCATGGTGCAAACTTTATAAGTAGTTACTTTACTACGAATACATGGTACAAACTTTAAAGGATCCATTGTAAAAATCCTTTTTTGTACAGGATTGTATGGGCGCAAGTGACGCGGTGAGACACAAACACACACAAAAAAAAAAAAAAAAGATGAAAGGAAATATAAAGTGTTTATTGAAAGAGACGATGAGAAGTTTAATGTTTACACTAACTATTCTTAACTGTTTAGCTCATGAACTACGAAATCCAGTTGCAGCGCGCTGTTGTACTACCTACTGGAGAAATCCAGTCCGAGAAGATAGTTTGCCGGATTCAAAGCTTGTACTCGCTGAAAATGGAAGAGGTGTAAGCGATTTTCGTTTGACACTCTGAAAAGGTCTGATGGCTCACACTTATGTGATGAGCAACAGCTCTTGTACTTCACTCAGGCCAATCAGGCATAACGTTCAAAATGCTTTCTTCCAGGCTTGGACTTCGTCGACCAGCATCATGTCCAGTGATGTGGAACGAACGTGTTTCACGAGGTTGACGAGGCAACCACTGAAAAATTCTGTGATCCGGCATTTGTCGATCAGGAAACCAAGCGTGATACATTCATAGCGCATCTCTACAACACCTCCTTGGCTCTGGCATTACCATTTGGATGGCCGTACATGGAATGCATGTTTGCATTTTCGGCATACATTAAGTTTCCCATCGCAGACATCAGCACAGTTGTGAATGGCACTTTCCCCTACTGAGATGCATCATGTTGAACGGTGACTAGACATCTATTGGCTCCTACCGGCAACGTAACCAACCGATAACTCCATTCCTCTTTTCTTTTATTTCCCCTGTTTGCGCCTCACAGCGTCACTTGCGCTCATACATTCTTGTACATTAAATGATTGCTACTTTAAAGTTTGTATCATGAATTCGGGACCACCCTGTATAATTTATTCCTCTTTTCCTAATTTTTTCCGATTCTTGTTAAAATTTAAAGCAAAAAATACATCATTTAATTAATTAGAGATACTTAAATTTTTATAAAGTATGAGGAAGCGGTGGCCAATCTTTTGAACTTCGTGGGTCAATAAATGTATAACTTCATATTTGGTGGACCTTTAATACGATTAACCACTATGTGGTTGATTACTATAACTATATTCTTACGAATTTTGTTTAAGAATACTTAAAATAGTTTAAGTAATTTATATCTGGATAAATAATACGTTTATATAACTCTGAATTGTATATATTTTATGTTAAAGTTGAATATTCGGAAGCAATGCAGTTCCTTACGTTATAATGGCGAATTTCGGAAATTTCTCGAAATCTTGGTGATAAGGCCATGTTGGCATCAATTTTGGTGATAATTTTTGACGAGTTCATGATCATATGGATTCATTTGGAAATTATGGGAAAAATCTACTAATAATCACGATCCATGACGCAAGTGGATTTTTCGAGAAAAATCCGTGAGGTCTATAAATAGGGAGTCGCTCGCCGAAAATGGATTAGTCTTGTTTTGACTGTTGAAGAGTAGTTTTCATCTGACCGCGAAGAGTCAACCAGCGATTAGTTATTACTCCGGTTGTTGATTAAGACGAACGAGTGCTAGTGAATAATCTTTGACATACTTGTGTATTTCAGACATTGATAGTTGTGTCTGAGCGCAGTACAAGCTGTGAAGGCCTTCTGAGATTTATTAAGCGAATTTGAGTACTGTCTCCTGTATTTCAAGGATTGCTTGTTGACAATAAATTAAGAATACTATTTACACTAAGATCTATTTTGCTCTTTGCGACAGATTTGCATTAAGTTCTCTAACCCCGATTTACGTAGCAATATTATTACCTATTTACGTCCCTATTATCATTTTCATATATCACTGAAAAGGAACTTCACGAAAAGCAAGAACAGATCGGCAACCCAAAACGATATGCCGCCAATTTACCAAGGTTCCAAACTCTCAGATGGCGGTAGATACACCTGAAAAAGTAGCTGAAAATTCGCTAAAAGAAGAAATTTTACTAAAAGTAGTGTGACGTTTGAGATAAATAACGGTAGCGTGATATTGAGTAATTTAAAAATTTATAGTTTACTTACGTCACAGCTATTATTTACAGATTATACATTGAAGTTATTAAACTTCTTAAAAAATTATTAGAGTTCATATGATGGGGTTTGTGAGGGAGGAGTTTCTCCGGTGTTCACTCGTAGCGAAGTTTTCAGACCATCTCCAGTTCTATCTCTGCCCTCGCTAGGGGATGACAGAGGTCGGCATATTTAGCTTCGAGTTACATCCGGTCATGGGCGTAGAGGGGTCCCTCACGGTGTCAAAGCTTTCCGGGGTGATGTCCAAAACAAGACCGCGTGATGGTTTTAAGGGTGTAGTTGTCTTTGCACGTATGATGACCATATCTACAAAGAAGCCAATTCAGAGCTGTGTGGCGGGAAATTCACAGATATGTCACAGTAGTAGCTAAAAAATTTTTTTAAAAAATATGATCCATTTTCCAAAATAGGTTTTACTACTCTTCGTCTTTTACACTCAATCTTCACGAAAAATATAAATGACTTCCAATTTTTCTGCAGATCATCGAAAATTGGTCCTTGAACAGCCGGTTTGCAACCACAAAGATATCTGTCCTTCACAAAAACTGCAAAAAATATTGTAATTTAAAAAAACATTTATACTCCCTTGTAACTATGCCAGAAAAATTACTAAAACAAATCGTTTATGCCATTCGTAATCACAACAAGTTTTACTTTTAAAGAAGAGTAATCACAACAAGTTTTACTTTTAAAGAAGAGTAATCACAACAAGTTTTACTTTTAAAGAAGAGTAATCACAACAAGTTTTACTTTTAAAGAAGAAAAAGACAAAGCGGTGTTTGAAAAAAAAACCACAGTACATGCCACTTATTTGACGATGTCTTACCAACCTTAAAGTGATGAAATGTCTCCATCAACAAAGGAATTTGCACGAGATACCTTCTTCCTTCTAAGTGAGAGGCCACCGGGGTGTCAGCTTCAAGTGACACTGTCAATCATTCGCCACTTGAGAAGATTATTTCAAGAGTTTGAGAAGCCCAGACAAAGATATTGGATAGATTGTTTGGAGAGAGATAAGCAACGACCAATGGAGATCTGTCAGAAGATATCATATCAACACTTCTCTTAACTGTTGGTAGTTGCGCATGTTTTGAGAATAACATCTGTAACCTGCAAATTTAAAAGAAATTTAAATCATAAGCTATCAATTTATATTATCAACCGAACATTATTATTCATGATTACTTTTTTGTCAATCTTTGTTAAGTCCAAATTTTTTGGATATGTTTCAACCTGAGATTTTGGAAAGTAAATTATGCCACATGTACGTTTGTTGTAGTACATGAAGTATGTTATGTACTATGTTATGTAGTACATGTTATGTAGTATATGTTATGTTATGAACTATGGTATGTAGTACACAGTAGCGCACACAGGAATTTTTCAAAGGGAGGGGGTTGAAAGTTCATTATTCTTGTATCATGCTATTTTTGATTTTGTCGATTTTCAGGAACAAAAAAAGTAAAAAAATAATTATTGAATAAATAATTAGCATTAATTAATAAAATTAATCATTAATAACAAATATTTAATTAAATTTTCGTTTTTATATTAAATTATAACCAATTGGGGAAAAAAAAACAAGGCTTTGGGGGGTTTAGGACCCCTAAATTTTTTCCCCTGGTAGTAAAGTTATGTTGTGTATATTTATTTACATAAAGTATTATATAGTACAAAATTTTTTATGTAGACATGAAAATATTATGTAGTACTAGGGATGTTATGTAGTACATGTTGTGTTATGTACTATGTTATGTAGTATATGTTATGTTATGTAGTACAGGAAGTATGTTATGTACTATGTTATGTAGTACATGAAGTATGTAATGTATTATGTTATGTAGTACATGAAGTATGTTATGTAGTACATGAAATATGTTACGTAGTACATAAAGTATATTATGTAGAAGATGAAGTATGTTATGTAGTACGTGAAGTATATTATGTAGTACATGAAGTATGTTATGTAGTACATGTTATGTTATGTAGTATATGTTATGTTATGTTATGTAGAGTACATGTTATGTTATGTATTATGTCATGTAGTACATGAAGTATGTTATGTAGTACATGTTATGTTATATACTATGTTATGTAGTACATGAAGAATAAAGAACAAACGATGTGATATTTCTACCAATGAAAATATAAACCTTTTTCTAAACATCGAAGAATTTATCTTATATTTCACAATATATTTCATTACATTCCGAATTTCGGGGAAAAAATACATTTTTCCTTTTCTTTATTGTTTGTGCAGGCTTAATAATATAAATAATTTTTTGGAAGTCGAAATGTATGGGTAGATTTCATCTAAAATTTCTATTTTCTATGTTCCCATTGATTAGATAGATTACACAGAAATAGTTGTTTCTCGCCCACTTCGCTATGTATTTCATAATATTGTATAACTATTAATTGTTTTTAAGCTATTGATGTCTAAATCCTTGTATTATGTTTTTGTCTTTTATGCCCCCGTATCCGTTCCCCCTAGAGAGGATTTCCGCAAAACACCTGTTTAGCGGATTTCTACTCAAAAAGAGAAACATACTTGCTAAACTTTATAAGTCTGTGGGTCCAATTGTTCAAAAAAGAGATTTTTCTTAATCCATAACTCCACATAATCGCTTTTGATAGTCGATTTTGGCAAAATTCTTTTGTAGCAAATCAACACCTAACAAAATAAACGTTTGCTAAATTTAAAGTCTATATGCCTAATAATTGAAAAATGGGAAACTTTTTTATGTAACGGCCGTGTAACAGCCTGCTTTATTTTATACACGGAAGATTTTGACTAGGAAGCGACATGTGTGTTGATACACGGACGACAAAATGACCCACAATCGAATCAAGATTTACTGTTCTCAGTTAGTTCCACTTCCAGATCACTATACACAATACTCTACACATTTGCATATGATATTTCCTGTGTAGGAAAGTGGCAGGTAAAAAATTTCAATAATTGTAATTTCTTTCTCTATTACTTTTCTCGATACTTCTCAGCACAATATGTCGTGCCCAAAGGACCAGAATTCTATCTTTTCTAAATGCAGCAAAACAAAGCCCTGTCTTGTCGGGCTAAAAACGAAGGTTTTTTTCCTTTATACAAAAATTAATCCATCACTTTGCGTTCCAAAAAGCCCAAGAAACTTATCTTTTCTTAATACAGCATTCAGTCCAGCGCTTCGAGTTTTAAAACCAAGGGATTTCCTTTTCTCTATCTGTCCCTACCAAGGCCAACTAACTTCTCTCACAAGATAGCAGCTTCCCCTGAAGGTGCGGAGAATTGCACCAAATGCTCAAAACTCTGTCGCCAACAGTAGCCAGACATTATAATAATCTATAAGTAAAAAAATCATAGTTACTTTTCAAAGAAAACCTCGCGAGATAGCTAACTAGAAGCTTTGTAAATATCTGTGTGATAGAGAATTTTCTCTGAGAGATTTTCAACACATTTTCAATCTATTTTTATCTTCTACGTCTATCCTATAGGAATTTTCCTAAAATATTTAAATACCCCAAAAGCCCCTACGGGAAAAAAATCTAAAATCTGTCCGGGGGGCCAAAAAAAATTTTAAAAAAACAATTCTTTTAAGGGAAAAAAAAATTAAAAAAAACAAAAAAAAAGGGTTTAAATTTTTTTTTTCAAATTTTTAATTTATTTTATTTCCCGTCCCGGTTTTCTTTTTGGAAATTTCCCAAACCCTTTTTTTTTCAATGCCCCTTTTTTTAAAGGGGACTTTCAACCTATTTTAAAAAACCAAAAATTTTTTCAATATTTATTTCCCTTTTGAAATCAGGAAAAATTTTTTAAGGTTTTAAAAAAATTTTTTTAAATACAATTTTTTTGGCAAAAAAACAAAAAATTTTTTTTCTTTCCCCTTTTCAAAAAATGCCAAAAATTTTTTCCCAAAAAAGTCCTTTTAAAAAGGGAAAGGGGTTTTAAAAAAAACTTTTTTCAATTACCACCAAAAAAAAATTTTTTAAAAATTTTTTTTTTTCAAAAATTGCCCCCTTTTTGATAATAAAAATAAAAACCCTTTTTAAGAAATTTAAAAAGGGTAAATCTGTGAAGGCCGACTTTTAAAAAAAATTTTTAAATAAAGATTTTTCAAAAAAAAGGGGAAAATTTTAAAAAGTTTTTAATTAATTTTCCCAAAAATTTTTTAAAAATTTTTTTTAAATTTAAAAAAACTTTACTTTTTCTAAAATTTTTCCAAAAATTTTAAAAACCTTTTCTTTTAAAAAATTTTTTTACTTTTTTATATTTTAATTTTTAAAAAAATTACTGATGGAATTAAATATATGTTGTGCAGCGTGTCCGGAAAAGTTTGTACCTTTTTTTTAAAAAAAAAATTTCTCTAGTTTCTCTTAGGTACTATTGGAATGATTTATTATACCAGAAGTTAGGAAATATATCAAAGGTTTTTTTTGTACCAAAGTTGTAACTTACAAAAATTCAATATGGGTGCCCTTCGTGATACAGTAGATATCTAGACGATACTCCTTTTCTGTCCAGACTCGCACAAGCATGTCTCTTGCAACGGCAGCAAAATCATTTCTAATACGCCCTCAGAGATCCACCAGATCTCGAGGTAATGGTGGGACAAAAACTTTGTCTTTGATAAAGCCTCAGAAAAAGGCGTCATGTCCGGTGACCTCGGGGGCCATTTCAAACAACGCTTTTGTTGTGGGAGATGTTCATTCAGATACCTTTCACGTCTTATGGGAAAAAAGGGCCCAAACCGAAAACAAAAATGCTTCTTGGTTTGGGGCCCCTATTACAATTCTGTGCAAAGTAAAAAGGGGGATATTACAAAAAGGGTACCTAGTAGCCAGGAAATTGCATGGGATGTTTGGGGGGGACGAAATGGAAAACCCCCAAATCTGTTTTGTCACGAAAGTGTTGTAACTCTAGTTCAGCGGCGCTGTAGTCGCTTGTTTTCGGAAAATTTTCCGTTTTTCTTTTTTGTGTTGTAAAAAACGTCGCCCTCCCTCCGACTGGGGGGCGGAGCCAGTGGTAGGGGATCGGGCCGTGGTTTCCCTTTTCACGAGTTCGAGTCCAGTACCACTAAGACCCCCGGTGGGAAACGATGCACGTTAAATCTGTCGAATGAAACGTCCCCGTTGGTGTGGTTGGTAGTTAGGAAGGGGGTGCCAGCTCCCCCCGGGGGTCGTCCGACTTGACCATGGTTAAAAGGGTCCCCTCCCAAAAAACCCCCGGGGCGAACAGTGCGACGTTAATATTCAATCAATCAATCCATCCGACTGGTCGTGTCAATTTAGTCGCCTCACCTTCTGACAGGTAAGAATTAATTTATTCCATTTTTAATGTACGAAATCGAATTGTATTTTTGAAATACGAATTTGAACAGTTTTGATTTTGAATTTGAATTTGAACAGGAGGTGACCATATTGAATTTTTGTAAGGTGCTACTTCTTTACAAAAAAAAAATGATATATTACCTAACTTCTGATATAATAAAACATTCTAATAGTACTTTAAAGGAACTAAAAATTTTTTAAAAAAAGGTTCAATTTTTTTCGGACACGCTGTATATATATGTTATATTATTAATGTATGTTAGAAATAAATAATTGAATGAAATTTTATACAATAAATGATACCCGATTAAATGAAATGTATTCCAAAATATATTAAGCTTTTAAACTTCCATATTATTATATTACATGAACTTACAAATGGGTAATAACCAAATAAATAAATATCCAAATCTCTCTCTTTTATCTCCTACGAAAATCCTAGCCTAATAAATGTCGGAACAAGTTAAACATATATTTATTCACAAAGAAGAAAAAATATCACTTTATTTTTGCTCTACTAATTTAATTTAGATGACTAACAACCATATACACAATACCGAATAAAGCGTAATTATTTAAAAGAAACAAAAATTTAATAAATATGTCATGTTTTATGTACTCGACTCATTTTTATTTAATTATACCAATTACATATAAATTCATGAGCTCGCTTTCTATCTTTTTGTTTGTACATTTGAGCAGTAAACAAAATTCTCTATTTCCCCGTTTTAGATAATCAACACAAAAAATATGTTAAGTAAAGTATTGGACAATTTTGCTTTATAATATGAGTAAACAAATAATTATCACTGAGATTTTCTATAGAATGTATTTTTTTTTTAGATTAACTATGATTAATGAATACGTTTTATTTTAACAAATTGTAGTTGTTGGTATCGTTAATGGAGAGTTAAAAGGAAGAAAAACGCTGTATATTGTAGACTTCCATAGAAAATGTTTTATAAATTAATGAGGGAAAACAATAAAAACTTTCCTTTAAAACATGTTCTACTTTCATTTTTTAGTACATTTTTAGCTAAATATACGCTAACGAACAGAAAAAAAGAAAATTAAGATTTATGTTTTTCATAGAATCTTGGACTTTAATATGGTTAGCGATCTTAATTACACAAAATTGCGTAAGATATTATAAAAATATTTTTGCACATTAAAAGGGTAAATGTTACGTAATAAATTATACGTTAAAGTTAAGTTTGCTTAAAAAGTTTAGATTTTTTATTCTTTAATACCGTGTTTAGTTGTCCAAAGTTTTGAAGAGTCATGAATATAACGCGAACAAATAACATAGCAAGCATCAAAAATAACAAAGAAAAATTCTTTAGGCATATTTAATAAAGTGAAGGAATATTTCTAACACGATTTTTATAAGTTTCACTTGTGTGTAACGGAATCTTTTGAACTCGATTTTTACCCACTTTAAAAGGTCTGATTAATTCGAAATTTTGCACACTTGTCAAGGACCGATGACAATACAATAATTTCATAATTTTGTTCCATTGTCCTGAACAGGATAATCATGAGACAGGATAATCCAGATTTGGAACTAATTCATTATACTATTTTCAGATTTGGTAACTAATTCCATGTACCATTGCCAGATTTGGCGACTACTTCTATATACCATTGCCAGATTTGGCGACTAAAAGATTAAGAGTACCCCTAAAAGCGAAAACGTTTTTTTGTGTCAGCAATTTCTTATCATAATATAAGCAATAGTCTCGTCTTTCTGAAAATGGAAAATAAAAAAAGACTCGTGCATGTGAAAAAAAATAATTTGTTCTTACTCAAAGACGGGCAAACTTTTACGGTCGCGGGCCGAAAATTAAAAAAAAAGCGTATGAATAAATGATAGTTAAAAAAATTTGAAATGCATGCTTTTACTATAGATCGAACTAAAATGAAATAATTGTAGTTTTAAAACTAAAAGACAAGTTATGGTTAATCGAACTAAAAAGTAAAAAAAAAATAGTTCTTTATATAAGAATAAAATGATTTACGAGAAAATTAATGTCATTGTGGTAAAAGCATGGGGTGTGATTTGTATTACATTTTTATACTAACTGAGCATTTCGGAATGGAACTAGTAAGAGATTATAACAATTGATATAGAGCACCCCATGCTTTTGCCCCAATGGCCTTAATTTTCTGTAAATCATTTTATTATTATATTAAGAATTATTTTTTTACTTTTTAGTTCGATTAACCTTAAAAGCGTGTTTCTTAGTTTTTTAAAACTATAATTTAATAGATGCTAATTATATAAATGAGAAAAGGAAAAGTATATAAGGTAGATTAATAATCTAAGAATATGTGGTAATGTTAAAAATGCAAAAGAAGAGTTATTCAAGTTTAAAATTTCCGGGAAACTTTGAATTGAGAGATCAATTGGGTTCCTGTAATGAGCGAGTTAATCTTGGAGTCTTATCTATATCTATTCACAGTTCATGTTTTATTAGGATGATTCACTATGCTCGGAACCATCATTTCTGAAAAATCGCATAAATGAGTATTTTTTTCATTATCAGTGTCAGCTGAATTAGAATATGCAAATAAAACTGCCTTAAGATTAATATTACAAGAATAAGTACTTCAATACAATTTTTTGTCCAAGAAATAAAAAGAAATGACATATTTACAAAACACTCTCCTTTTATGAAAAATTCTTTTCAGAATAGTCTTTACCATAGTAGCAAAATGCAAAGGTTCATGCTTCGAAAAACGTATATGTACGGCAGGAGTAGTTACAGGGCTAATAATCTTCTTTGCACGCATTCTTGTATTTTGTTTTTAATTTAGCTTCATATCACAGAAATTTATTACTCGTCAGCAGAATTACTTTAAAAAGTATTAGTAAATGTATACTACGCATACAACTTTGTGTAAGATGAACTATATGTAGAGTTAATGTGATGTCAAAAATAAAATCTAATAAAAGCACCAAAATTACTTAAGAATTAATAGAGCCAGAGAGAGAGAAATACTCCAAACAATTTCCATATGGAGAAATATGAATCAAGATATTTCTCGCAGTGGTTAATTCCAGCCCATTGCCCTAAGCTGAATGCGCGAATTTAATACAACATTAACTTAAATAATCCAGTTCAGTCCAAGATGCTACATACCATGACAAGAAAACCCGCCACAAAATTTATTTTATCTCCCCCGAGCTCAAATTAACCAAAACAGGAAAAAAAACCCAGCTTATCAGTTCTAATAAACGCCAATCACCGATGCCTCATGAAGCTAATAAAAGCGGCTTAACCAAAAAATGCTAATTTAAGCATCATTTGGCAGCTCACTCACTCTCGCCAAAATACCATAAATCACGCCAAAGGAAAACGGCCACCTCAGACGAGCTTGAAATTGAGGAAAGAGCCTCACACCACCCTTTTATGGCATCTTTCCTTCTCAACTTTCCAGGCACTAAAAACTGGAAAAGAGAGCTTCTGAAACATGTACAGATTAGGGAGTAGGCGATAAATATGTGAAATATATCCCGATTTTTCCCGGGCTGATTTATGGAAAAAGCAACTACGGGCAAAAATGTACGTAAATAAATTCTCTGTCGTGGGCTTCGGGTTCTTATCATGTTTCGGAAGGTGATTTTGCTTTGGAAAATATTGTACCAGAGTTTGTTCTGCTTGATTTATTGAAGGGCTAGAAACAAAGGGCAAGCGATTATGCAGTTTTGAAAGGATGAGTCGATGATTCACCACCCCCTACTTTGACCCCCTTTCTCTAAAGATGGATGAATGTGAAGAGATAAATCTTATTAGGCTCCAAATGGAAACTCTGTGTTTTTCTTCTATGGCTTTTAAGGCCCGTATTCTGACTTATTTAGTCCTTTGTCTCTTTTAGTAGTAAATTATGATAATTTATTTACGGGGCCGCTTTGGAATTCTGTGTTGACTTTTTTCCCCTTTCAAGTTTAATTTTTAGGAAAAGGGAATTTAGTTTGGCGTATATTTCAATAGCTGTTATAGATAAGGATTATTATACTGTGTTTAAAAATGAGAGATTTTTCATTTTTCTTTTGAAAATATGCTTGCGGTAAAATGAATGCAATGTTCGAAATAGGCGGTTGTTTATTACTTGAATGGATTACGCAAATTAATCATTCAGTGGCTTTGATTCAACTGCTATTTTGCATAAAAATAAAAGGCAATAATTTTTAAATGTATTATACCTTTATTAATATGCGCATATTTTTTGCATGTATCATGAATGAAATTAATGTAACCATCGAATTAATTAAAAAAAAAGAATAATTAATGTAGAAATTTTATATTTTTCTTTCATGGTGAATGATTCTCCAGATTATGTTTCTATCCTTTACTCGCAAATAATCAAAGTTTTAAAAAATAAGAGAATTTTTTAAGCTTCTCTTCGTCTTAGAAAAGATATCTATCATCAACAATTGAATTTCTTTCTGGAGTTATAGAAACAAAACATTATATATATGTTTTCATATTGTTTATTTCAGCTAATTTTATTCTCGGCTAATCTTATATGGGCTTTGTTTCTCAATTCCTACTATTAGTTCATTCTTTCCCTGTATATATATAATCTTGTTCATATTTTCAATCGTTAATAAAATACTTTCTATTCATCCATTCAAGTTCAAATACATTTTTTCAATTTTGGAGTGGATGACAATTTTATGTTAATACATTTTTAAAATATTAATTCATTAAAAAATGAATAAGTAGTAACAAACAAAAAAAAGTAGTCCAACACCCCATATAGAAAGGAAAATGGAAAAGCGCTTTCTATTTTGTCACTTAATATTGTGATTCTTTCATGTGTGTATACATATTTATATTAATTGTAACTCTTTAATAAAAAGTAACTAAAATAAAATGTTTCTTTGTTGACTTAAGTAGGAATTCACTTCAGTTTTTTTTTTTATTACTTGTTAATGATATCAGTACGCTGTTTACGAGAAAAATCTCAATTACTTTAATCTACATTAATGATTCCTTTTGTTTTGCAGGTCTATAAATCTTGTATAATTTAATAACTCTTCAGTTTCTTCAAGGGTAATTTTCACACTTTCAAACTTGGTTTCAAAAAATTACTTAGAAAATGTAAGATTGCACTCTTATTATCTTTTGTGCAGCAAGGCTTGCACATCATGTGTTGTTATAGTTATCTAAATAATTGGGTAAACAGTATTTAATGTAATTGTCTGAATGAATATAGTTCAGTTTTTATTACATTTATGAATGAATCTACATCAATTTTGTTTTTTATTACAGAAAAATGCGCGAATCAGAACCATCCCAATGCGTTATTTCAATCAGAATTATCCAAAAATACTCTAGAGGGGCTAATGCAGGGACGTCTTAAGGCATTCCAACGGGAGGGCCCTTTCCCTGGGGGGGCTCGTTTTTTTCTCGATTTTGTTTTTAAAAAGCAGACCCGGATAATTTTAAAGGTCAAATATTATCCCCGTACATATTCTCCAAAAAACAGGGAATTTCAAACTGCGTGTCAACTGGTAAAAGTGGTAAGATCGCATTATTTTGTGATGATCGTTGTCCATGTCTAGGCCTTCGCCGAATACTATAAACTATCATTCAACTCATTTAGTCGAAATCCGGCCATTGGTAGAGCCGGTTTGTGCTTAGATATTTGAGAGACTGTTAGTCGTGCACATTTATTTGTATCAAATTACCGTTTGAACGAGTATTTTACAATGTGCATGCTACATACTGTCTACTTTTAAAGATCCTAGGTAGGGCCTGCTTTTGCATAAAGGCCCAGGGCCTCAAACAGTTTTATATGTCCCTGGGGTAATGTACGTTAAATCTATCGTAGCTCGTTGATGTGGTGTGGTAACTTAATATCTTTGGTGGAGTTGACAGCTCAAATGTCCTCTTCACTTGATCGTGGTTCAAAATTACGAGGAACCTCGTCAGTAGCCATCATGCTGCTGTATAGAGCGACGTTAATAAACACTTACCCACCACAAAGACCATGAACATTTTCTTATATAAATACTGTAGTGTCTACTGTTGGCTGTAGATTATTGAGTATTGCCGCAATTCTCCGCATCTGTAGGGGTGGTTGCTATTTTTGTGAGGAGATGTGTGTGTGTGTTTAACCTTCGAACAGGGTGGACAGAAAAAATAGAGTCCCTTGGTTTTTGGAGCGGGAAGGTGTTGGAATGAATTTTGTGAAAAGGAAGGAAACAGTTCTTTTGTTTTATCTCGACGAACTGGGCTTGGTATTGCTGTATCAAGAAGAGATAGTTTCTTGGGTTTTGGTTTTAGCACGATGGACAGCGTTTGGGTTTTATTTTGTTAAGAGAAGAGAGAAAACTGTTCTTTATGTCACGAAGTGCAGTGTCTGGATATCGAGGAAAGTAATACAGAAAGATATTACAAACACATTTCGTAAAGAGTACACATTCTAGAAAAGGGTGTTAGAAAAGCTGGAGGGCGCTGCTCTGTAAGACCAAACTTTTGTTTTGGTTATGTGTGAGAATTTAATGCCAGGTGGGCTACGGCTACGTACAGTTGTAATCTGTAATTGAAGAGTAGGCTGCCCTATTAATACAACCTAGTTTGAAACGAATAATGTTTTTTAGATTTTTTAAATGTGTGCGCCATCTTCAATAA
>BMAV01017967.1:0-12621 GCA_019973955.1 Trichonephila inaurata madagascariensis | reverse complement strand
GAAACTGTGCGTCAAAAATACTTGCGGTAATTGGTATCGCATAAAAGGTGCCGCACTAAAGAGTGATACCAGCTCCTGGGGAATATACTAGGTCTTCAAAGGTAGAAATACCAATATGCAGCCCCATTACACAAAAAAAATGTTAGTCTCATTTTAAGAAATTGAGAGAGACAGAGAGATTATCAAGAACTACTTTTTTTTAAAACTTGATTTTCAGGGATGAATGTATAATACATATAACTCAATGATCGATTAGAAAAATGATAACATGGCTATTTTTTTTTTTTTTTTAAAAATGTCCCATTTTGTTCTATATAAATTGCTGGCTTGAAAACTCATTTTCTTTAAAGTTTACTCGTGTTTTAAAATTCCATCAAAATCAATTAAAATAATCTGTGTTTATTATTTTTTGTTATTTATTGCTGCTTAAATGATCTTAATATGTTTTATTTTATTCATATAAAATAAAGACAGATTATTCGACAGTAATTCCCATCTTCTCACAGTTCCAACACTGTGTAATTTTTTTTTTCCGAGTTTGACAATTTTAATTCCCCTCCAACACAAATAACATCACTCAAAAATTATAATTAAATTTGAAAACACACTGTAAAAATATATTACAGCTACAGTTTTTATGATTCCTCGTCCTTTTTCTTTCACGGAAATATCCAGAAACATAACACTCATTCCTTAGATTTCCGAAATTACTTTAAATTATGGGAAATTCTGAAAATTAATTAATTTAGTTGTTAGCAGAAACAATTACTTAATGTAAAAATGTTCACATAAATTCCAAAACTTATTGTTTTTCTCTTCTACATATTGAGTTGCAATAAATATTTTAAATTATTTTTTTTAAGTATTTTTTAAAGGGGCCCCAAAGTCAAGGGGCCCTTGTTAAATTTAAAAAATTTTCTC
Organism: Trichonephila inaurata madagascariensis; assembly: GCA_019973955.1. Taxonomy (NCBI): domain Eukaryota; kingdom Metazoa; phylum Arthropoda; class Arachnida; order Araneae; family Nephilidae; genus Trichonephila; species Trichonephila inaurata. The sequence continues at coordinate 11,700 of BMAV01017967.1, read as the reverse complement.
GAAACTTTTTCTCATGGATAAAAGTTTTACAGTTGGTTATGTATACTATGAATAACACTTTAACAAAGAGGGTTCTGTCTTTTTATTAAAAAATAAATTGTGAATTTTTTAAAAATTGCCCAAATTTCCCCTAAAATTTGGGGTTAAAAAATCTTAAAAGGTGTTTTAGATATATCAATTCCCCCGATTAAAATTTTAAACGTGTTAAAAGTTGTTCACTGAAAAAATTTTAGCATTATATGATGAGTAGCGAAAAAGTACATAAAGTAAAAAAAATTACATTTTGAGAAAACAGCCTTTAAAGTAAAAATTTGTAATTTTGTGAGCATTTACTTTTTTTAGTATTTTCCAGAAGCATATGAAGCATTATTTTTATTCTCTGCTCAAAAAAAAGACCTTCTATTTTTTTTTTTTTCCCTTTTTTTTTTGGGGAAATTTTCCCCCTTTTTTGGGGGTTTCCCCAAAGATGCTTTCTTTGGAAATGCAAAACAAGGGGTGTATCTTTTTTTTAAAGATGCCCACGCATTAGTTTAATATCAATAAGTCTTGATCATTTTTCCCTACATGACTCTTTTTGGGGAACTGGCATTTTGGTTTATTTACTCCAAATTTTGGGGTTTTTAATTTAAAATTTAGATTCGGAATCACTAAATATGCTGTTTTTAAACGGCTTTTTTGGGTTGGGGGTTTTTCCATGTAAAATTTTTTTAATGACGTAGGATCACCTAGATTTCAAAAAATTGGCTTCATTTTATTCATTAGGGTTTAAATGTGCCTAGGGATAAAAGTGTATTTCTTTTGCATTCAGTTTTGTTTTTTAAAACCCGAACATGCATTTTTTATTCAGGACAGAGTGCATGGTAACCCTTTTTAATACAACAGATGAAAATAAAAAGTCCCAAAAGCGGGTTTTTTGCCGTGTTGGAACCTTTTCCCCTCTCTCTCTCTCTCTTTCATTGATATTTTTTTCTAATAGCCAAAATTTTAATATCTTTTTAATTTTTTTTAATTTGGGAAAGTCGGTGAGGGCAGTTTGGTTTGGGTTTTCCCTATCGCTCAAACTTTTTTTTCTTGTTTTTGTTTCTAAGATCCAAAAAACTTGTACCCATACACTTTTATATAAGTCCAAAAACTTAATTTTTCCCCGAAAATCATATGGATTTTCGTCATCAAAAAACATCAAGGGGGAAAAAAAAGGGCCCCTTAGAAAAGCTTTTTGGGTGCGCGATAGTTTATTTAAAAAAATTTAAAAAAAAACACTTTTAATTATCGTATTTTCTCAAATTATATATCATTTTAAACAGAAGTGTATGGATTTTTAGAAAATATAAAAGTAAAAAAATTTATAATTTTTTGAAAAAACTTTTTCAGAGCCCCAACGATTAATCAGCCTTGTTTTGGGTTTGTAATTAAAATCCCAGATACAAAAAAAAAAATTTCCCACTTGTAGATGATGAAGAAATAGATTTCAAAGCCTCACTCTGTTTTATAGTAGTTGAAAACCGATTTTCTGTTTGGCCAAAAAACTCTCTTCACAATCTTGTTTTAACTACAACTGTTGATAGTTGGACACACACAATGTATTATTTTGCATCTTTGAGTGGATCATTTTTTTTTCCTTCTAATTTTTCATTCCACGTTAAATATTTATCTTCCAAAGCTTACATGCTTTCTTTTTCCAAGAGCAAGGAGTTGGATAATGATTCGTTTTCATCTTTAAAAAGACCTTCCATAATTATTTTAGCTCAATGAAGAAATAAATTTTTATTTGGTAAAAATTAACCTCAGGAGTATCACATATGCTTTCTTTGGGTTCAGTCCAGCACCGAGATTTTAACTGTCTACAGCCTTTAACAGCCGTTGATTTTTGACATGGATAGCCATCAAGCATGAAAAAAGAGGGAACATTTATAAACATAATATTATATACCAAACAAATTAATTATTACGAGTTATTAAATTTTTCTGAAATATTAATTTACTGGTAGCTAGATGAACAGATGTTTTTTCATGTGTATCCTCACTTTTTTTATGCTTAGAAAATTCAACTACATGCCAAATCCAGTGGCGTTCACAGAAGTGGGGTTTGGGGGTTCAAAACCTTCTCATAGATTTAGAGATTGTTTAATTTATTAGAATATTATCCCTAGGAGCTTATCCTTTTTTAAATGTAAGCCCCTCCTACATAAATATAGTCTGTGTACGTCATTGGCCAAATCAATATCTTTGGCCTTTTTGTAACAGTAAGTGGAGGTTTTTTTTTATCCATTATACTTACACAACAGCATAGTCACAACACAATTCGATTAACTCAAGACGATGAAACAGATAGGAGAGTTGAAAAAAAATGGGTCTGATGCAATCAATGTATGAAATGAAGCAATAATCCGCGAAAATGACGAAAAATGTTAAAATACTGAAAACCGGTTAGTGATCATATACTTTTTTAAAAACTGTATGTTGTGCTGTTGCTATTTATTTGAAATTAAATTAAAACTATTAATAATTTTCTCCATAAGATTATTCCGATATTTTTAAAAAAAATTTACAATTGACTTATGAACCGTAAAATTTTAAGATGTATAGTATTATGTTAATTCATTGTTACGATAAGAAAATTTGTGATTCCTTTCAAAAGTATGTTTTTAGTATAATAATTACCGAAAATTATGTTTTCTAACACAATTTTTTTTTACATTAAATTCTTTAAAAAAATCCTGTTATTTCTAAATCCTTTAACTGTTTTGTAATTTGGCAGCTTTCTAGCAAAATCCTTAATAAGTATTAAGTACGTTTGTTCGTACATTTCTGAAAGCCTCTCTCTATTAAATTCTACAGAACATAGTAAAAGATACAAAGTTTTCTAGTGCTATAGTTTCCACAATTTTCCAAGTAATTTGGCTGACAGTTCCCGGAGCTGTAGTAATCAGCAAATTATTGAATTTTGACTGAGGTGAATAATTTATCAGTTAATTGCCTTTAAGGGGAAATTCTCGTTCCGGGAGAAGGCTTTGAATATTTCTGATATTGATTTAAATATAGGATGAATTTTCTAATGGCCTTTGTTGTCAACATTTGCTTAGTGGAATTTTAAAATTTTGAAAGGCTAGCTTTTTTTATAGCACAAAATAAAATTTAATATTCAATAAATTTAGGGTAAATATAAGTAAAACCTGCTTTGTTATTGTTTGTATAAAAAGAAATTGTATAAAATTTGTTTCTGTCTGTAAATAACTGAGAATATCTCTATTGCTAGCATCTAAAAAAATTGCGCATTTATTACAATATATTTAAATTATGCGTCATTTAAAATGATTCATGCTTCATTCCAAACTAATGAAACATTATTTTATTTTAAAAAATATTTTTAGCTAAGTTCCTTATTAGATATAAACTATGAATGGCAAAGCAATTACTAGATTATAGTGGAACTCGTGCCGTTTTTTTTAATATTGTGGTGCCTTTGACAACAGCAGATCTTCTACCAAAAAGCTTACAATTGTTGAAATCTTTAAAAAGGAATATTATCCCACGTTCACACATAAAAAATTACTGTTCTTTATTTTCTCAGATTAAAAAGGAGATGCTTTGAAAACAGACATTTGAATCCCTTCGGTTAAATGCACAATTGGGGTGAAACTGGATGACAGGAGATCCATTGAAGCTACTGAAATTATGAATTATATTCTTCAAATCAATTTGAAGCAATTATACCTCAGTGGAAGAGTGCATTCCATGTTGAAAATACTCATGATCATTAAGAAACACTCTGACCTCAAACAGATGTGATTGGTTAGCAACGAAATGGAGAAAAACGCTATCGTTGGCGGATATTTCCTATGGTACGAAAAAAAACAAGGTTCATCATAAAAACGCTCCTTTAGTGTCGTACATAAAATGTAGACAGTGTCGTGAATCCCTTCCCCCATAGACCAACAAATTTTTAATTTTTACCATAGGGCATTGTTTCTTAAACTTTCAGTATTAGCGACCAATATTCAATCATAATTTTCATCGCGCCCCTCTCCAAACAATAACAATGTATTTAATTCTGTAATGCTATACCCTGACGCTAAAGCTACAATACGTCTTTAACCTCTTAAGTGCCACCGGCGTATATAAACGTCTCACTCAGCCAAAGCATTAATTTTCTGGACGTATATATATACGTCTTTCCGGAGTACGATCTATTCTATGCACTGCTATCCATAAAATTATTCCGAAGGCTTTGGAATGCACAAAGGACTCGAATAATTTATTTATTTCAGATTATTTGCTTATTTATTCTTCACACCTTCCCCCAAAAAAAAACATCACATACTCGCGTCTATCTGGAAAACGGTGGCATTAAGGAGCGAATCTAGTAACTTTTAATCGTCAGTAAGGAGTTAAGTATAAACCGTACAAATTATCAAGATAAGTATTAATACAAGCCATTGCTGTCACTGCTAATTATCAAACTTGTTCTTAACTTAGCATTGTTAAATTATTTATAAAATACATTGTTGCGTCCTAAAAAATTTATAAGTATATTTTATATCAGTGTAAATGTTTATTTTATTTTTTATTACGTCGGAATGTATTTGTTTGATTAATTTCAGTAAATTAATATTTTTTTTAAAAAATAATATTTTGTTTTCGACATTTTAATATGCTCTCGCCCCCCTCATAGAGTTATCAGTTTGAGAAACGCTGCCATAGGGCGATTTAGTCTGTTTGTTTTTTAGAATATAAACCTCCCATAGGAAAGATATGTGTGCGCCACTGACTCCCCATACACTGATTCTGACACTCTCTCTTGAACAAATACAGACCATTCCAGTTTTAGGAGTATGAATCCTAGATGTACTACTTTTTCTATTGAGAACAGAGTGTTATGCTCTCTCTCGGTTCCTCAAGTATTATGCGGCCCCAGTTGATTTGCATAAGTTTCTATTGTCTTTATAATTATAGAAAGATTCAGAATTGCATGGTCCATCATCTTTGTAGCATCGTAATGTTTTAAGGTAACTCTAATAAGGGGAAATGTATTTAGTTTAAAACTAAAACAAATGATAATTCTTTATATTATTGTGTAGAGATAATTATATCCCAATATATTTAGCCTTGAACATTTTAATTCTTTGATAGTTTTACTAACGTCTCACTTCAAAGCAACCAGAAAAATATTGGTGATGGAGCTTGTAATGCTGAACTATGATCAAGTAAACAGACACCCCACTCTCCAAACAGTTGCACAATGTCAAAAAGAGGACTTTGAGTCTCAACATATTTAAGGCACATCCAATCTCTATTGCTCCGGAACCGTGATTTTGCAAAAAGCTTATAAATGGATAATATTTATATTTAGAGTTACTTAGATTAGAAAACGTATATAAAATTGTTTTTAAGAATAGTATTACAATAAAAATTATTTTAAGTACAATATTTTGACAAAAAAATGAACATAGAATGGTTGTTACTTTAAAACATTCTCCTTTTATAAAAATGATTCTATTATAATAATATTTTGCCTGTATATAGCTCAGACATCTGCAAAGAGGTTGGACTAGAATTTTTGAAATATATAGCTTAGAAGTGGATTTATCCATATTTTATACTACAACACAGGCTAGAAATTTTAAGAAAAAAACGCCAATAATTATTTCAATTGGTAATAACTCTGAAAGTAATGTGAATGTTGTAAAACTCCTAGTCTGTACTCTGCAGGAAGTCTTTACTTTATATAAGCACACACACACAAATTTATAGAAGCATTTTATTAAAGGGAGGAATGGCTTTGAAAGGTCATTCTAGTAATTTTTTACAAAGATAAATAAATAATTTTTTTTCTTATCATAATGTCCTTAAAACAATTTATTCATGCATTCTAATCTAAGTGACGCTAAATGTTATAAAAATTATCCGTTTATGCGCTTTTTTAAAATCATGGTTCCGAACGTTGTCGGATACCTTAATGTACATCGCCACCTCTAAGTGATAAATCTTTAATGATATCATGACTCAATCTCGCAACTAGACAGAAACAAAGCCGGCCACGTGTTTACGACCATGGCCACTCGACAACCGTGGTGACTCAAAAAATGGAAGTAAATAAAACAAGTAATATAAAGAAAAATAAGTAAATTCTCCTACTTAGGTCAACAGAGAAAATTTTTATTCTAATAACTTTTTTATTAAATAATTATAATTAATATATATATGTATATACATATGGCAGAACCACAATATTAAGTGTCAAAAAAGAAAGCGATTTCCCTTGAAATTTTCTATTTTCTTTTCTATATATGGCTTTTTTGTTTGTTACTATTTATTCCTTAATTAAATTTAATTATTTTATTAAAATAGTACAGTAAAAAAGGAATCACTTTCTCAGAAATTAGGTCATCCCAGATGGGATTCGAATCCACCACCTTTGAATTGGAGGCCCAAAGTGTTAACCATTGCACTACATGGGCACAGCAAACGAGTTTCTTTTCTATATATGATGTTAGACTACTATTTTTGTTTGTTACTATTTATTCATTTTTTAATTTAATTAATGATTTTATATTTGAAAAAAACTGTATTAACAGCAAGGGTCATCTACTACAAGTTTAAAAAAATGTATTTGAACTTGAATGGATGAATAGAAAGTATTTTACTAACGATTAAAAATTTGAACTAGATATATATATATATAGTCTTATTCTCTACAAACAAGAGATAACATCCAACAATCACATTGAAAAACACATAGTCAGTAGGAAAATCACACAAATGAAGAACATATGAGCAACTGAGATTAAAAAATTATAAAATGATGCTGCAGGTTATGCCACAACACTGTATAGCAATATATATAATAATTTATATAAAAGTGGGTTTAAACATGTTTTTGGCCAACCAACCTTCCCCTTTATGTAAATAATACTGGAGCAAAACCTATTGGTTGATAGGAAATACCCAAATCCATTACAAGATAGAGGCAGCTTACCTAAAAATTGTAATTTAAAATGCAGATTCGCGCTGGGAATCTGACTGCAAAATGCTTTTGCCAGATCTGACCCTAATGCAGATTTAAATCATGTGAAACGCTGAAATGTAAAGACCTCTAACAAAAAGTATAAAAAGGATGGAAGTAAAATTACTAAGAGAAAGTTGCAAAATTATAGCATAAATCCTTTAATAACACTAGAGTATACATGAATAAAATAACAATAGGTAATTTTTATCTAATATTAGAAATTATGGAGATAACTATAACTATGAAATATTTAAGTTTATAGTAGTAATAAACTATTATTAATCTCAGAAATTCTTAAATCTTTACTATTTTGAATAATAGCTTTATTCATATAATCATTAATAAAATTAGTTTGGTATTTCTGATTTAAGCAATATTTAGTAAAATGTTTATAGTTATTTATTATTTCTGATTTTTTTGACACCAAAAATTTATTACGTTGTATATAATTAATAACAATATTTCTGAATGTAGAAACATGTACATTACTCTCTCAATATATATATACATATATATAGGGAGAGAGTGAACTAATAATAAGAATTGAAAAAGTGGCAAAGGAAACGAGGTTTACAACATGAGAATCAACTACGAGAACTTTTTTTTTTTTACAACGCATCATATGTAAATAAAATCTAATTTTAAGTCCATTAAAGCTCTACAAATATTAAAACTAACGCTGATTATATGTACAACGACGCAGTCATTTAAGACATAGACCACTTTTATAGGACATTATAAGACTCCAGCGGTAGAACCATTAACTATTAATGCATAGTTTAAAAGGATGTTAAAAATAATTTAATCTCCCCTTTCTTGTAGGACGTAGGTCGTTAACTAACCGTTACATCGAGGAATATCGGTCCTGGAAAAGTCCTATATCCTGGAGACGGAGCGGTGTCTAATGAGTGTGATGAATGTAATTCGGAAGCATTAATTTTTTGAATTTTTTTTTATCTTCTCTGTTTAATGAGCAAAGAAGATTATTGCCGTCATATTAAATGCAGCATGACATGTAAAAGTCTGTAAACTTAGTTAAACAACGGTTCATTCACTTCTTAATAACATGAAAGTGAATTTTCTAACTGTTGTCATTAGAGACGTTCTAAAAGACATTGGAAGAATTTTTCTTTTTCCTTTTTTGCAGTGGAAATTTAAATGAGTTTGATAATCATATTTATATGGAATTTTCAAAATCGGTATTGGAAGAGAAAGAGAGATAGAAAAAAAAGTAAATTCATTTTAAGACAAATAAAAATAAGTATTTCGTATTTTTGTAAAAAAAAAGCTTTTAACCATAAATTCAATTAAGAAGATTTATAATTTTACAAAATCTTTTACAAGTCATTTTCAGTGGTTTACGTAACCCCCGATGCTAACCTGACTAACGCTAAGTATGGCTTGGGGTCCAAAACTTGACTTCGAAGGGGGGCAAAATTTCTTTTATGTCACTGGTCCTTTCTATATAAAATATTTAATTATTCTAAGGTAGGGGTACTCAACCTTTTTTCTCGCCGGGCTACGTACATATGCCTGGTATTTCACGCGGGCCACACCATGAGGATAATGAGGGGGGAATACTATAAGGCCAAAACAACATTGGACAAAGCAAAATTAATCAAAATATTAAAACTAATTTCATACTAATAACTGATTCTATGTTAATATTTCTATCAAACTCACACAAACAATATTTACTTTCATACATACTGGTGTAGTTAGCTCTGATGGGGGTCCTGTATCAAAATTCCTATGGGGTCCTTTTTCAGATTTGGGAGCCCTGTTAATGGGACTGTAGTTACACATATTGGGGACCCTATAGTTAGTAGACCTCGTATTATTGATACGGCTGATACGGAGATAGCTACGCCCCTGGTCATACATCTTTTAATGAGTTATGGAGTAATTTCGATTCCTGCCTCTGGTTTGTATTCAACTACCAAGAAAAAAAAATTGATAGATTTGTTTGTCTGATTGATGGAATAGTCTGATAAATGTTTAGTACATAATTCTTAAATATTTGAATTGTAATATTTGCGGGACGCAGGTTGAGTATCACTGTTCTAAGGTGTTGATAGTTAATTGTTAAGTTACAATCCAAATAAACGAGCATGATTGGAACAATGGGAAATTAGTGCGAGCAATAAGCTCTTAGGTATAATAAAGGACTCACATTCAATGGATAGCAAGTCCAAAGTTAGTAATTCGAAAGCATTTCTACCGTAACTGAGTATACGTTAAATACATAGAGACTAAGTCCTTAAATATTCGAGACTTTTATGTATACGGTTAAGTAGCTGTTCAAATATCGGCCTTTAGGCAGGAGTCGGCAAACTTTCGAGAGAGAAGTGCCACGTTGTAAAGGAAACAAGATAACTAAGGTTTCAAACAGCCATTTGTATACATAAGTGTGTGTTGAAGGGGAGGGGGCATCTGTTAGCAGTCGCGATCAAGAATGTTGCGTTCCAATTAATATTTATAAATAAAGTTTTACATGTAACAACATTTTTAAATTCCTACTATTAGGTCACACTCTCTATATATTTATTTATTTATCTTAGTGGAATTTTCAATCGTTAATAAAATACATTTTAAAGCGCTCCATTGAGCTGAAGCTTTATATACATGATTATTTTGGATGACAATACAATAATTTAATTATAATTAACAAAAATTAATTGATTAAAACTAATTATTCAAAGAATTACAAATACAGCCACCTTGGCATCATTTCTGGCGAGTTGTGTCAAAACTCGAAAAGATTTTTTTTGTCACATTTTAAAGCGCTCCTTTGAACTGAAATTTTCTATACACTATTGTTTTGGGTAAAAATATGATGATTGAATTGTAATTATTTAAAATTGACTGAAACTAATGATTCAAAGAATTACAGATACAACCATGTTGGTTTAATTTTTACTGGTCTCTGACACAGTCTTAGATTCATCTCTATTGTTGTAACAATGTAACTGTTAAAACAAATACAAAAGTTGGCGTCGAAAACCTGTTTTTCAGCCAAACTAGCCAAACCGGGTTTGCATTGTTATAATAAAGCAGACAAAGCATAATCTTTTTTCAATTCCTATATTAGTTCACTTTCTTCCTCCTATAGATATATATCTTATTCATATTTTCAATCGTTATTAAATACTTTCTATTCATCCATTCAAAATAGGAATTGACTTAATTTTTTTTTTATATTACTTGTTCTTTCCTCCAAAAACAAAGAAAAAGAAGTCATATTTATTTCTGTAGATCAATGCGAGAACAATCATTGACAAAATATCATAATGTTGGAAATTAAGCTAGGAATCTTCATGAAAAATAATTGCTGAACAATAATATTGTAAGTGGTCTGTTCTGAATATTCAGGTTTACTCTAATATTCAAAAATAAGATTAGTTGTTCTATCATATAAAAAATCATTAAAACATTCTTTTTTACTAGATATGTCATAAAAATATAGAATATATTTTGCATCTTCTATTGGGGATTTAAATGTGTTTCTTGTCTATTCTTGAATGTTTTTGAACTCAAATATGCAAATAAGAAAAGGTTTCTTGAAATCACTTTGAGAAGTGTTTTTCGATGGTGGCATTTTTACCAGTGAATTTAACGTTTGCTGTTTTAGATCTAATTATAATATTTTCACTGATTGATTCTCAATAAACTTTGTAAATTTAAAACAATTTAATACAATACTTTAAATGTAAATATAAACACAAATTAATTTTTTCAGAAGGTAATTATAAAGGAAAAGAGAAAGTTAAACAATAGCTTTTAGCAGAAATAATTACTTTTTTATAAATACATACAAGAAGGAATTTGTAGAGCCGCAGTGTCTACTCAAAGAGCCTAACAAACCGCGACTTGACAACTCCTGAACTGAGGTAATCAAGAAAGGAAGCCAGATGTGACCAGACAATTTCTAAAAATTACCGCATTAAACAGAGGAAAAATGGACACACAGTTGGAAGTATACAATAAGCCAAGTAAAAAAAGCATGTTTTCCAAAACAGTATTCAACAAAACAAATTTTATATATTCTATGAAATATTTACTTTCTATAAATATAATACAAGCGAGAGAGAGGTCTTCCCACACACAAACACACACACACACAAACACACACACACAAAACACACACACACACAAAACACACACACAAAAACACACACACACAAAACACACACACAAAAACACACACACACATATTTTCACACTAAATTTAATTCAAATGACATTAACATGGAGAAAGTAGAGGAGCTGTTACATCCTCCAATGTAATGGAGATTAAAATAACAATATGAGAATGTATCTATTTTTAAATACGAGGACATTTTTTTGTAAAGATATGGGTTTAATCTGTTTGGTCTGATATATTATGTATTAGAAACACATAAATGCTAAAACAAAAAAGAAAATAGAAAATGAATCACAGCGACAATGAAAAATATCTACTTTAGCTTCCTAATGCACTTACATGTGTTCGATCATAAACAAAGATACAGTAAGTCCTTTGAATTTATCATAGTTTTTGTCTCATCGCAGCCTGCAATTCCAGTGGATGTAATTAATTAATTCAGACGTCTATTATGGAGAAATATGATATTTATCAACCCATACAGTTTAAACGGTAATTGAATGGCTCTTGAATCTAAATAAATGTTTAAAATTGTAATTTAATATCGCCT
>BMAV01017966.1:134683-177679 GCA_019973955.1 Trichonephila inaurata madagascariensis | reverse complement strand
TGGTAAAAAATCGCATTAAACTTACTGCTCGTCGCTTGTTTCCCTTTGATTCAATACAGCAGAAATAATTAAAATGCCTAAATAAATTACACTAATTCACAATTTCTTCAGAAAAATTGTGTACAGATAGCATGTTTGTAATATGTTTCATTATATTTCATAAAAAAAAGCAAATTTTTAGTGGGTTAATTCGAATACAAACAACCAAAAAAAAAATTAAGTTAAAAAGAGTGTTTTGTATCTCTCAAATGTTTTTATTTCTGTTTTACGTAATATTTTAAAAGTTATAATTACGTTGTACTCGCACGATAACAGGCAGACATAATTTACTTGGTGTAATACAATTGCAGATAAAACGTTGATATTTAACTTTGAATGAAAAAGTCAACACCATAACTGGTACCCTATTTTCAAAAGGTTTAGCAACATTAAGAGATTTAGGAGAATATTTTAAACCATGATTGCAGTTGTTCTCTTCTCTTATCAATTGTTATCATAGTTCTTAGTAAAATCGATTTTGACATTAGGCTAAAATCGGTCATTTTCGAAAAACAAAAAAATAATTCGAAAGAATACAATGAGCTAGTAAAATTAAGTATCGACCAGTCATTCCTATTTTTCGTTGAGTATTGCGTGCTTCTTTTCAAGTTCTTGGATTATAAATTATTCAAGTGTTTTGAAGTAAATTATTGTTTTTTTTCTCAGGACAAATCATCATTGCCTTCATTATGCATAAATGATTACATATAGTTGTTACATTTGACATGCAACTACTCATACAATTTTTTGAAATAAGATCAGAAAAATGAAACTGCGATTGGCTTTTGTTTTCGAAAGATTAGAAAAGTAATAAGTACTGTATGACAAATAAAGTCATTTTAACGAATATATATATTACAGCGGTCAAAACAAGTATTCGACATTCAACGATTTCTACGAATATCGACTTTAAACACATTGACATGCAACAACAATGAAACCATGTTTCATTTTGTTTCAGATAACATTCGTTTCTAAAATTTTGGTTTTTTTTGTATTTACAAAAAAAACCCCCTAAAAAATAAATCACCATTATAATTTTCAAAAGCAGTTAGGCAACAAAACAAATTTTTCGACATAGGAAGCTTTTAAATTTTTTTACCGAAACAAAATACCGTTAAAGTTAGTTTAAATTTTTGTAGTTCAAAGCATTTGGACTATTTATGAGGGCATTTAGAAAGTTTCATTTAAACAATGAGCAAGATGAGCCGAAAACAAAGAGTTATCAATAGAAATTAAAAATTTAATCAAATGCATTTTAAAAAAATAGTTACCCGAAAAAAAATTTCGGCTATTGTAAATGGGCCCAAAGAACAATTGCACTATATAATTAAAAAGTATAAAAAAAAAATTTCGGTTAAACAAGCTAAATCTGATGAAAAAATTTTGGTGGTAGCAATGGCTTGTGCGTAAAATTTAAAAAAGGACCCCAAAACCAATGCATCAAATTTGGCAAAAAAAAAAGGATTGTTTGGACATAGATGTTACACCTCCCCCCAAAATAATGGTTTGGCTAGAAAACTGCTCGAAAAAAGCCAAAATATAACAAAAGAACCAGTGCAAGACGGGAAATTTTCCCAAAAATACGCAAACAACTGGTTTGGCCAAGTTTTTGCAAAAGTGAACCCCAAATTTTAACTTTCTGGATGCGATATCAATTACGTGTACAGAAAACAAAATACTAAGTTGGAAAAAGAAATATGGTATCCACAGTAAAAATGGAGGAGGGGGGGTAAAATGGTTTGGGGTGTAGGGGTGCTTTAAGGGGGGGGAATTTTGTGAAATTTAACGGCAAATGGCCATTTTATTACAAAAATTTTTAAAGAAAATTTTGGGTCAGTGCCAGAAAAACCCAAATCAAAAGTTATAAAGGCTCCCCAAAATCAGACCAAAAAAATTGAGCACCTGTGGGCATATTGGAAAAAGGTTAAAAAGAACGTCATTTTTTTAACAAACGTCAAATGGGGGATCTTAAAAGGAATGGGGAAAAATTTAAAGATGACAGAAAATTTGGTTAAATTGATGCCACACATTAAAAGTCATCCTTGGGTGGAAAGCGACTGGATTTTTTATATTATTTGAATTTTTTTTTCATTTATTTTTTTGATTTGTGAATACTTTTTTGTTTGTTTAACAGCCTTTTAATGAAATAATGGTTTATTTTTTAAATTTTTTACATTTTAATTATTGCAAAAGGTCCTTTTAAAACTAATATTTTGGTTTTAAAATTTTTGTTTTGTATGCAATTTTTTTATTATTAACACCTTTTATAAGTTTCCTTGTATGTAACGGAATCTTTTGGACTCTTTTTTCCCACTTTAAAAAAATCAAATTTTTGAAATTTTGACCTTGTCAAAGGGCCGATGACAATACAATAATTTCATAATTTTGTTCCATTGTCCTGATCAGGATCCTCAAAAATAAGGATTTCGATACATTGCGACTAATTCATTATATCGTTTCCAGATTTGGCGACAAATTGCATATACCATTTCCAAATCTGGCAACTAACTTCATACTCCAAATTTGGCGACTAATTCCAGATTTAGCAACTAAAGACCTTACCCCATAAAAAGGTGCAACCCTAAAAATGAAAACGCTTGTAATTATCCCAAATAAAACAAACAAAAGTGTTCTTTAGGTGAGGAGAGAGTTGGGTGTTTAGCAATTTCTTATCGTAATATAAAGGATTGTCTAGTTTTTCTGAAAATGGAAATAAAAAAAAGGCTCGTGCATGTGAAAAAAAATTTTTTTTTTGTTTTAACTGCTAAACTCAGACATTCTGTTTTTCATAATTCATTTTACCAAAACTGCTAATTCCCCACTTCAGTCGACCTTTAAATGTGAAAGTGAAAACAAAAATGCTGAATTAATCAAAAATTATCTAAACAGTTTTTTTTTTTAATTTATTTATTTGGAATCACTTGGTATCAGAGATTATCTAAAACTTTTCGAAGACCAAGCCATGATCATCAGAGAGTATATAAAATTTTTAATGTTTTTTTTCAATCTCCGTGCCGGGATCTCGGTTGACGAAGAAAAAGTATAGATGTATATATGTTCGAGAGATATGCATATCCACGAGATCGGGTCCGATAATTTTTCTTTAACTATTTTTTTTAAAATGGAAGTATATTTTTACGTTTATTACAATTGATAGTACCATGTTTCGAATCCTAAATAAATTATTTTTAAAAAACCTGATCTAAAATCTGAACCTTTTAAAAATCCTCTACGATACTCTCGTAGAAAACAGTTTAATAGTCGATTACTCGTGGGAATAATAATGGAATATGAAATGATTAATATAAAGATTAAGAAAAAAAAAACTGCACACAAAAAAAAAGAGGAGATTGGTGAAACCGCGGACGGTCTCCAGATGGTATCCGAATAGAAAAACTTGATTGCTCAAAATTAACAGGCAGAGTTCCATGTAACGGTGAAGCATTACATGAAATGATTAGATTACGTGATATTTCATAAGACAACCTGATATTTTGGTCACATATGATTCAACAAAAAAATCGAGTCTTAGTTACTATCAAGCATTGGCGAGTGATAGAATGAATCCAACGTTTCCAATATGATTCGTTCCCTTTCGCTTCTATTTCTTAACATGAGCATTGGCAGTACGAACTATATCGGTGATAAACCTAAGAGTAGAGCCACATTGAAGGAGAGGGAATTTGTGCGCCTGCTGCCTTCCTTGGATGTGGTAGGTGTTTTTCACACAGGTTCCCTCTCCGGAATTGAACTTTTATTTCGTACAACTACGTAACAATTCACCACTGAACCCGAAAATGGTATAAGTTTTGGTCATTGCTCATTCTTATAGGAGTGAATAGCAACTTTATCACTGTACAACAGAAAATCCTTAAGTATCCACTAAAGCAATAGGCAAGTGATAACATATTACGTATCATTACCTATCACCGCAAAGAATAAGCTGTTCATATGTGAAGACGCCGGTATTAATCGTGGCAGTAATGGAATATTGCCAATCCACTAAACTGCTATAAATGGAAATGGCCATATCGTTAAAACATTATTTGACAATGTGATTAATGTTGATACTCTGGATGAAAATGGGAAAACTCCATTAAATGTAGTTGTTAACGCAAAAAAAAAAAAAAAATTCAATCCATTGAATTAATTTTAAAATATTGTCCTAATTTGTAGTAGCAAAGTAATAATGGTTTACTTAATACAATCGATTATGTTGATACAAAAGAATATCAGAAAATAATAACTGTGTTACTTATAAAGATGGAGTTACGATTAACTGTGAGAATGTGAATAATAATCTATTATTTCAAACAGCTATAGGATTATGCCTTGTAAATATTTTAAAAGGAATGTTGGAATTAGAAGTTGCCCCAAATAGTAAGCTAACAATGAAATTATGAATAGCATGCTAAGAAATGGTAGTAAAGAAATATAATAATCGACAATTATTCAAAGTCACATAGATGTGTAAAGAAAATGGTAAACGACTCTTCTGAGAATATACATTGAAGAACAATCTAAAGTTGCAGAAATAATTGTTTCTACTGCAGTGTAAGTTTTTTATTTTTGTAAAGCAATACGTTTAGAAGTGATGATACGAGAATTAAAGTTATAATTAGATTTTCCATCAGTTATTGAAGCAATACGTTTAAACAGTGATAATACGCTTGACATTTAATCTTTCTTCTTAACACACTTTTATTAGTTTGACTGTATCTATAGAGACGGAATCTTTGAAATATAACGATACGGGACTCCCTTCGAGGCTCGGTAAACGGAGAGAATACCCTTCAGACCGTTAATTAATATCCATTGAAGAGCAAGTCTAATTCCAGCAGCCACGTAATTCCTGCTCCAAATAACAAACTGCAGGATAAATTTAACAATAAATAAATGATAGTTTAAAAAACTTAAAAACAAGCTTTTATTGTAGATCGAACCAAAAATTGAAAAATAAATCATAGTTTAAATAAACTAAAAAACGCGGGCTTTCATAGTGAATCAAACTGAAAAGTAAAAAAAAATAATTCTTAATACAAGAATAAATTGATTAAAGAGAAAATTATAATGTCATTGGGGTAAAAGCGTGGGGTGCTCTATATTAATTGTTATAATTTCTTAATAGTTCTATTCCGAAATGCCGAGTTAGTGTAAAAATGTTGTACAAAGCACCTCACGCTTTTACCACAATGACATTAATTTTATTTTAATCATTTTATTCTTATATTAAGAATTATTTTTTTACTTTTTAGTTCGATTCACTCTAAAAGCGTGTTTTTGAGTTTTCTTAAGCCATGATTTATTAATTCAATATATGCAGAAATCTTCACATGTCGAATACTTATTTTTACCGCTGCATATACTGAGTTATTTAACTGTATATTGAAAGAAATTTAAGTATGTTAAGCCAAGGGAAAAAATTCAAACAACGATTGAAATAATTTTCAAAAGACAAAATACAATATTTGTATTTATGATAAAAGTAAATCCTATAAAAAGATATAACTTTAATTTCGAAGGGAATTTTAAAAAAATTTTGGAATAAACTTTGGGGAAATTTAAAATGAAAAACTGAACATATATAATTTCCAGTTTTCCAATTCATTTTAAGATTTCATTCGTCTTCCTATTGAAATTATACTTCAAAGTTTTAATTTAGAACGTATACAACTGCGGCAAGTAAAGTATTTTTGCTGACTTTATAAAATCTCTTTTTACAAGTTAACTTCAAACAGAATGCGAACATCAATTCAGCATTTGCTTTAAAATTCCTATAACGTGACGAATCTTGGAACCATTCCGAATAAATTTGTATTTAATTGACATTGCATCTCAGCTAAACAATAAAGCATTAACTTTCTCTTAACTTTGAATTTTTTCTTTTTCTTTTGTATAAACATGCACTAGAGTTAACACAATGGGCTATTAGGGATTGATTTCGTGATTCTGAACCAGGGTCAAATGGCATGGATGACATGTGAGCTAATATTTCCCTCGCGAAATCCATACTGGGTCCCCATTGAGATTTAACACACAATAATTGCCTTTCATACGATGGTGACGACTGTGGTGGAACGAGTAGATAGGGTCTTAAACATGATCCAAGTAGAGCCGCACGTTACCAAAAACTCGGTTCGGAATTGTAGAAGTTGTGTAGATTCCAGATCAACAGATATTATTTAACAGTTAAAAACTATTAAAAGCCAATTAATAATTTATTTAGTTCTTAAACAAAAATTAAAACAGAATATAGTGAAATACGTTTAACGCGAAAATGCTTATGAAGAAATATCGGTTAACACGAAATAATACAATGGTCCCGACAAATAACTTTGTATTTTCCTGCATTTTATTTTCTCAAAACACGAAAAGATTTCCCTTCCGGGAATGAACAAAATACGGAAAAAACCATAGATTTTAAAGAGGGTGTGAATGAATAGTGTTTCAGATGCGTAGAAGGTTGGCTAACTTGGATTTGAAATACCCTCGAAATAGCCTGCGACACTGGCTAATTTCGTTTACCTAAGCTACTTTCATTCTTCCATCCCTGAACGCCACACTAAAACATCTCTTCTCTCATCAGTTGATTTTGAAATTCGGTGACGAGTACATCACGTGTGAGTAAAAATCAGTGAGTTTGGGGGGTTCGCATTATTTTTTTAATTTTGGAAGAATTTTTTGAAGCACAGTGACAAAGAGCTCAGGGGGAAAGAAATTTTCTATTTCGCTTAAAATGAAGATGGAGCTTCTTGAGGCTGTTGATAAAAACAGAGGAAGGAAACAAAAACTGTTAAAATTTTTAGTATTGGTAAATTTTTAAAAAATTTCATTACGTTCTTGTGAATGCTTTTGTTTTCATTAAAATTTATTAAACATATATATATCATATATAATATATATTTATTTTTTTATAAAATGTATCCTAATAAATTTAATTTTTGAGAATATGTTTTCTGCCCAATATCCTTTTTAATACGAAAAAAATATTTCGGTTATTTCAGTTTCGTGTTAAACGAGAGATTTTCACTGTACTATATAATATCATCACGGGAACTCGCCAACTGATTAGTACGTAGCCTGGAAAGCAAAGGATAGAAGGTCCAAATTTCATCTTGCTTTTTATTTCCAGTCTTCAGCACACAGTTGGCGTAATGCTTCAAGTAATTTGAATGCTTTGATTGGATCGTTACACAGTTTAAGGGAATTTGGCTTCTGAAATCCTTACACAGAGTGAAACGGAAGATATGAAGTAAGATACCAGCTAAGGAACTTTATGAAGTCCCCCGCTAATAGTTCTCGCATTACTGTAGAGCAACATTAATAAATAAATATGTCAAAAAAAGTGTAGGGGGTCTTTCGTACATTAAATCCAAAGGATTATAAATTCTATCAGTTATTGATGTCTTGTTTTTTAGTTACAATATTCCACTATACGCAAAGACAAGAATAATATCTTATTTCTCTTCATCTGAGAATGGTATCAATATTCACAATTTTCGCAAAATAGTGCGCAATGCATTTCTTAAAACAATGATAAAAGTTATGTTCAAAAATAATAGTATAAAGGGAAAATAATAATAAATTTAATCTAACTTCTATACCAAGTGTTTTTTATGTCTCTCTTTAGCATACAATAAATAAATAATCTAGATAAAATAAAATTTTATAATGATTTGTGTGTTTTGGTAAACTATTAGCTCAATAGCTTTTTTTTTTCTGTAATAAAGTCGTTACAGTAACACAACATATTATTGATCACAAAACTCGTAATATAGAAAATTGACCAGAAGATGAAGATGAAATGTTACTTTATTTTTCAAACACTCATTATGCAATGTGAGGACTTAGTGGCTAAATTCAATTTGATGTACACCAGTCAACATTATTGACCATGTGGAATAAGATCTCGACAGGGACATATAACTGGTATTGCTTGATGACTACGAATGACTTGAACCTTATTCACTCAACAGTTCATCAGTAACTGAAGTCACAAATTCGAGAGCGAATTTCATCAAAGTTGGCACAATATAAGAAAAACTAATGCACCTTGTTCGACATTTAGGCACAGAGTGGAAGTCTTAAAAAGTTTATTGACTATAACCCACTATACGATTCCAATGCGACATTTATCAAACAAAAGCCGCACTTTCATTCCCAATAATTCTTCAACACACTCGAACATAGTTCTGGACCAGGGGTCGGCAACCTGTGGCACGCGGTACAATTCTCAGTGATACTCTGCACTACACTACACATTAGTCAATTTTTGAGTACATGGAAGTTGATAAATCGGTAATGAGCATTATTTGACAAACGTCTTCAGAATTATGGACATTTACGGAATTATGAAAGATAACTCTGAAGATAAATTTGCTGTTATTTTGCAAATTATTGAATATCATTGCTGGAGCGGTTTGATTGTTTGAATAGAAAAAATTGCATGGACTCTGCTTTCCGCTTTTGGTTCTACTCTATCTGAGTAAAAAGTCTTTCCTCATATGAAAAATATTTCGAAATTGTTTAACAACTGAATGCTCAGAATCGTATCAAATTGAAAGTCCCGTGAATTATACCCTTGATTTTGCGATATGAAAGTACAGCGGCGCAAGCGTTGCACATTAAAGATTTTATTTAAATCTAATAAAGGGTAATACTTATATTATATGTTGTCAATTTCTTATTTTAATAAATATGTTTAAAAATACATAGCACATGTACAACTTAATTTTTTTATTTTTGTTGACGAAATAGTTATACTTTCTGCTGTTTATTTTTATGTTACGAATTTTTTAAATGCAAAATTAATATGTAATAAAACTGTAAATATTTGTATTATTAATCTCTATTCTTTAACTCTGCATGCATTTTCGCAGGAGTCAAATTGCTTCAAAAACGTCCTACTGTGTGGCATGCCACAGATAAAAGGTTGCCGACCCCTGGTCTGGACACTACTACAATACTCATCTAATGTTAAATGAAAAAAATCGAACTCTAAATACCTTTTTCCTTTCGAATACTAAAATTCCTTACCATTAATATCATATATCGTCTTCAGAAGCGTTTAGAGAATAGTAAATTTTTATATAAACTTTTCATTTCTTTCTGTCTAAATCCATTCCTCCCTACATGTGTAATATATTTTACATTTCATCTCAAAATGCCACATTGTATTTGGATAGTTTCTACGAAATAATCGTGGCCCCATTGGTAATGCTTTCTTTAAGGTTGATCATATTTTAAATGGTTGATGTTCTATATTTATGGTATTGATAAGGCAGTCTTGTGGTTAGTTAATCCGGTTTATTGTACATTGAACACGCAGAGATACAAAAACATTTCTGGATAGCACAACACAGAAAAGAAAGCACAAAAATACACTCGCGCGTTACATGGCGAAGACGAAGAGCAAGAGAGGGAATTATTCAACTATCATGTTTTTATATACAGGGAAGAACAGGGAAAAACGCATTATAAAAAAATATAGTCACGTGTTTAGGCGAAGGGAATAATTAGTTATTTAGATAAATGTTGATTGTTTAGGGAATATTAAATCGCGGTTAATAATGCGCATAAAAACAATTAATGATATTGTACTTCTTGTAATCGCCAGTAAATCTATCAAAAAGTCAAGGTCTAAAGAATCAACAATAAATATACCAACATAATGTTTTTAATGATTTAAAAAAATGTTAATTGAAACGCGTTTCGAAATAGGGAAGTAGGATTTATAAATTAGATATTAATAATAAAGGAGATTCGAATTATGAGTTGATATCAATTTAAGTTATTACATATGTATAATGCTCTTTCACATTAGCCGAAGATAACCTTGGAATCAAAGAAAGAAAATCCACTGCAAATTTACATACAAAAAAGAACAGAATGTATATTTATTCATATGAAACGATATTAGCACCAAGATCACAGGAACCACCGCATGAAAGAGAAGTTTTCTTCCTTCCGGGTCAAAGAACCAGTCTAAACAGTTACAAAATATTTGTCCATCGTTCGTTGACCGTAACCCTGACCTTATAATCTGCCACGCCCTATTAGAATATAAATTTATGGGTGATCCGAGATCATCCAACGGACCAGTGCCGGCGGAGGGCGACGACAACTGATTAAATATTCATTGAGTGGTTCATCTTTAATACACCGCGTGTGTCTGTCATACTTCATAGACTGATGCAGGCACGCTATCGCGGAAGCATGACTGGACGAAAATGCGGCACGAGAGGAAATAAAATGAGCTGATTGATGGATTTATTCCGATTCACATATGGCAGGATAAATGCCGGTATCATAAACAGGAGAATGTCATCTTCAGAAATCACAGGAGGAAAAAAGGTACAAGGAAAGTTCAGGAAGTTTTCCAGCACACAAATAATTTCTGTTTTAATTTCTCTATTTGGGTGGAAAAAGGGGAATTTTTCAAAACTAAAATATTTGTAAGCAGCTACACAGACTTCTTTCATGAATAGGGGGGAGGTATATTTTAAAAAAACACGTAGACGAACGCCCTGAGTGAGTGAGTGAATATTAACGTCGCACTGTTCAGCTACACGAGGACTTTTGGCGATGGGCCACGTAATTTTGAACCATGGTCAAGTGACGTGGACGACACATGAGCTGGCACCCTCTCTGCTAACTACCACACCAATGGGGGACGTTTCAGCTCTCGACAGATTTAGCGTGCATCGCTGCCCAACACGGCGGGTCTTTAGTGGTACAGGGCTCGAACTCATGACATGCCTGCCATGATTCGATACCTTTAAACACTGGGCTATCGCAACCCCTGACGAACGCCCTGAGCAGGGGCTTAGTTGCCATTGTATCAGCCGATATGGGGCCCCCAAGCTACAGGTGCTCCAACATATGTAATCTTTGGACACTTTCAAATAAGTTATATTAATGCGATCATTTTCATTATTTTCCTAAATAAGGCCTCCAAGGAATTTTGATACAGGGCCCATTCAGGGCTAGCAACGCCAGTGGCCCTGAAGGTACTTAAATCTGTTGCTAAATAAATTTATGCTAAAAATTAAAAATATGTCTAACCCTCCTATAAAAAATCCCAAGCCTTCCTCGTGATTTAAAACTTAGCCAAACAACGAAGACGATACTTCTCTTTCTCCAAATTTCCTCACCATACCACCGTAAAGACTTTGGGCCTCGACAGATTTAACGTGCATCAGCAAAATACAAGGCGAGTCATTTTAAAGGCATCGAGATTCGAATTCACGACTCGACAGATAAACGCCGGCCGCGAGTGAATGACCATGACCACTCAGCTACTTCGGCCACAATTATCAGGATAAAGTACTCAGATGTCGACTGTTTAACATACATATAAATTAATTCCGTGTATCAAATTATATATTTGATTAATGATGAAAAATAAAATCAGGCTGATTTTAGCTCTGCCTGACAATACTTAGTCAATGACGAACTAAATATTTCAACATGATTTATGCAGAATGTGTAATTCCCCCCCTGCTATTTGCATAGCTAAAACATGTAAAACGGTTGCTATATAGTAAGCATAAGTCTACAGAGCTAGAGATATAGGTAAATGTTAATACATAATTATAAATCAATGCTTCTTGTTATGCATCAAAAGTTCTAAAAAATAAAAAAATTAACAGAGAAAAAATAATATCAAAGTTTTTGCTCTTATCAAAAATAGATATAAGTAATTACATAATTATTTAAAAACAAAAACGAGTCTCCCGCTAAAAAAAAAAATCCTTAGTTTTTGTATCACTTGTCTTACGTACTTTGTACGACGCAGTTCGACCAGAACTGAAAAAGCAATTTTTCTCAACTCAAGCCTGACCCGATTACTTAACCACCATTTGTTTCATTATGTTTTTCTACTAATTGCTTCTTATACGTACAAAAAATACAATGGAGCGATATAAAAAGCTTCAGTAAATTTCCGTACAACTGACTTTAACCAGAATTTTTATTAAAAACACTTATCAAAAGAAACGTTCACGAGCCAAATCATTGGTAGAGAAAAAAAAGTTTAGTGTTTCATTAAAAGTTTGGATTATTATAATTTTTACGGCTTCCGACAACAAGGTCTTGAAAAACGGATAACCCCTTTCTACATAAAAAGATATAATATGGAATCTCTTTTTTATCCATATGTCTTTTATTACTTTGCTTTTTATGATAACAATTGCTTGCATGCTTTGTTTTAACAACATTATAGAGACTAGGGCTAATATTTTATCGTTTGTATTAGAGTTTCTTCTCCTTTTTCTAAGCGCATGAATAGTCTTAGAGATGATTCTATAATTAAAAACACATGTACAGTTTGAAAAATTAAAACCATTCTTAAAATATCCAAACCAGTAATACAACCTCAATTTTTATCTCATTACTAAAATACCTTCTATTCCTATTTGTTTTGCGAAAACTGTTAGATGTGCAGGATAACACAGTCAAAGTTTTATACGCATTTTTCACTCACAAAGGTTTTTATTTGGATGTTTCAAAACCGTAAAGATGTGCGACGTGGGAAAAACGCTAATATCTGTTCATTAAATAGACAGCTCCTTAAACGAACCCTCCATACAAGTCAACTTGTGCCGCACCTAACAAAAGGAGCAAACAGTCGGGAGCTAGTTTTAAATAGAAATCGCCAGTGTCCATTTAAACGTGGTCAACTGGCAGTCCCTGCTGTATCACTCCCTCAATCTCTCGAAAACCCTGTTCTCCTTTCCACTAGTTGATTTAACTAAAAGGATATTATGGAATCTACGCTCTTCACACGCGGCTACTTGTGTATAGAAAATGGAGAAAGCTTTTTATTGCTTCTGCGGAATCAACGAACCAATGGGTTCGGCACTTTTTTCAGTCAACTTCGGGTCCGCGTGTGAAAGAAATTCTCTCCCCTCCTCACACTAGAAGAGGGGCGAAAGAAAACGAGTTAACTGGCAAAGTTGCCTAACTGGGAAAGTGAAATATCTATATCCGATTAGATGCGTCGACGTGGACAAATTGGGTTCTCGATGCACAGTGAAAACGATCATTGGACATCAATCCCCCTCCCCTGCATCTCCATTAACTGGGAGAGTTAGCAGAATTCCAGAAAAATAAAGACCTATAGCAGGGATGGCGAGCCAGTGGCACGCGTGCCACCGATCAAAACGGTTTGCATTTTAATTCAAAATAACTAAGTTCAATATGAAGTATAACGAGAACGTGAGTAGTCGGTTTTGCAATTTTTTTAAATTCGAAGAATTATCGGAAACGCGCAAGTTTTTTTATGTACCTAGATGTGACTTAATTTAATAAACAGGATTTGTCCCAATTCTATTGGTTGTAAATTAAAAAAAATTCAAGTGCAACTCTGATTGATTTCCAGTCTAGTTCAATATGGATTCAAAAATTTGTTGAAAAAGGAGAAAGTTGGAATTGATTAAAACTTGAAGATTAACAAGCAATATAAGTAAAAATGCTTGTAATGAAAGTTTGGAAACATGGAATTCTCCACATACATTTAACTGTTTGAGAAAACTGCATCATGCTATTTTAACCATATTTTCATCTACTTATGCTTACGAGTCATTATTTTCAAAGAGTCATTATTTTGGAAGATGGCTCCAATTCAGCTTGCATTCTGGTAAAAGTAACATCTTACTATCCTAATACAAGTTATTTGTCATCTAATCTATCACAACAAAATTCACAATAATGTTACTTTAATTTCAATTACACTTATAAATAAAAAATTTACTATTATACTGAACAAAATGTATTCTTTCGTTGTAATTAAAGAATTTTAAGTTGTTAGTATTTAGTTTTATTATTTTCTCAATAATCACAAGTCAAAATTATTTGACGGCACGTCTATACCTCCTCAAAGATTTCTTAAAGAAAAAATGGCGCGTTGATCCAAAAAGGTTCGCCACCCCTGACCTATAGTGTGAGAATAATTCTGAGAGGGC
This sequence comes from Trichonephila inaurata madagascariensis, assembly GCA_019973955.1. Classification (NCBI taxonomy): domain Eukaryota; kingdom Metazoa; phylum Arthropoda; class Arachnida; order Araneae; family Nephilidae; genus Trichonephila; species Trichonephila inaurata. The sequence goes on along the minus strand of BMAV01017966.1, from coordinate 163,673 downwards.
TGATTACTAATTACATTAATTGAACACTCCACCTATTAACTAGGAACGCGAGATTTTACCTAATTTCGGTCAGTTGTATCGGTATGAGCAAATCACTAATGTTGGCGCGCTTACAACTCAAGGCTGTATCATCATGTGATCGTAGAAATAATTATGCTATATGTACGAAGAGACTCTTCTGCTTTGAAAAATATACTTGGATACCCTCTATGTTCTTTGTTATGAAAATTATGAACGTATTTTGAAAAATAACCAGCATTTTAATAACTTAATATAGTAATATTATATAAATATATAGAGTATTAAAGAGAATAGGTCAGTAAAATTAGCTTATAATACACGATGATTTAAAAATAATTTCTTCGCACATTTAGTTTTAATTGTTTAAAAACATGTAATAGACAAACGTGCTGTTTTCAACATCAGAACAATAGGCTTCAAACTTTTTTTCAAAAAATCTTATCTCTTAAGATTCTTCTAATGTACTTTGGATCATGCCACAAGCTAATAATCCTTTTCTCTATACTTTCCTTGTTAAATGGCTGTGTCAACAATCCATTTACGATCCGTTACGTTTACGCTTTAAATCCATCAGTTACTGTTTCTTTGAACAGGATGGATTCTTAGCACACCTAATCCTAAAATCATCATCATAAAAAAACACCCCTAGAAGGAGGGAGGTGCCTGAGATATCACAGCTATTTTGACCATTACAATTTTACAAAGAGATACCAAATGAAGAACTTTAAAAAGTTTTTTTCTTAGAGATGTATTTTCTAATAACTAATTGATAAACGAAGGGTTAATATATGAAATTTAAAAAAAATTAGGGGCACTTTAAAACATGTGACTCTTATTTGGATCTTAAAAATTAAAGGATATTCTAAGGATTTCAAAAAACCACTTTTTGTACATCATAATAAAGAAAAAAAATATTTTCATAATGTTACAAGTTAAACTGCATACTTTCTATTTCTCATATTATCTTAATCTTTATTTTTAAGCGAATCCAGTGGCGCACACATGAACTTTTCAGGGGGGAGGGGAGGTTCGAGATTCGAATTTTGTCAATTTGTCAACTGTAGGGAACCAAAAAACAGTAAAAAATAATTATTGAATAAATAATTAGCATTAATTAAAAAATAATTAATTAATAACAAATACTTTATTAAATTTTACGTACTATATACATAGGATTATAATCCATCACAAAAAAAATCAAGGACGATGGGAGGGGGAGTCCGGATCCGGGACATCCTCCTACCCTTGTGTGCGCCACTGAGCGAGTCTCTATCTTAGTCTTTATCTAAAATTACATTTACAAAATGAGATTTTGTAACTGAATAAAATAAAAGTTCAGCTTTCCCAGTACAAATCATTTCCACACATTACACAATAATACGAAGTATATCATACAATAACAGATATTTGACTACATTTTGCTGTGCAAAAAAGTCAAGATTTTTAAAATAGTTAACTAATTAATGTAAAAATAAATTAAGGGTAATTTTCTTCATATAGCAAACAAATAATAATAATAATTGACTTAACTCAGTGGCACGACAGCCCGTGAGGGACAAGGCCTACTGTCCCCAACTTAATATACGCGCCCTTGGGCTCTGAGGTGCATCAGCAGATGTTCCGGTCACAAGTGGTCAATCCGACGCGAAACCCCCACAATTAAGTTCCCAAGCAAGCTTGGTACTCATTTATCGACCCACTGAAGGGGTGAAAGGCTGAGTCATCCTTCCCCAGCCCGGGGTTTGAGCCTCGGACCTGTAGTGCGAGAACGTGATGCACTAACCACTCAGGCACTGGGCTTCAAAAAAATAATCAAAGTTGTAAATAATTTAATACGGATACCCTTTTTAACAATAATAATAACTGCAATCATTAAATAAACACATGTAGAATATAGCAATCGAGTTTTGTTTCATGGGATAATGAAGAGTATATCGAAAACAATACTAATTCCGGTGTTAATGTTTCGCCTTTTTAGCAAGTAAATATTTGGACATTGAGCGTGGTGTTAAATATAAAAAAAAAAGGTACCTGTTCCATTTCTGATGAGATTCTTTCATTTCTACCAGCATGGAGCGTTCCGAATGACTGTCGCTCACATAGCGGATGTCGTGATTCACTTTTCCCAAAGACGAAACGAGTCTTTGCCGAAGTGTCTTCATGGTTTCGTACATGAAAGTAAACACGGCAACTGCTATACAAAGTCCAACCATACCTAGAATATTAAAGGATTTTTTTAAAGAAAATGCATTGAATATTTACCTAATTATTTAATAAATTCAAACTACATAATGGTCAATTATTTTAATTACAATAAAATAGCATTTTATGGAGAAAAAATGTAGTAAATAAGTGAAGTACAATTTTTAAGTCTTCTAGGAAAATATGTATAGTTATGCGTGCCAACGGTTTTGAACACATGAATCGTCTTATCGTTGTTTTGCTATGCAATTGCTCTACAGAAGTGGTCTTCAAACTGTGCCCACGGAACCAAGGGGTTCCACGAGTCACAATAAAAAGTCGAAAAGAAAATAATAAATGCGTATACAGAGTGGATTCATGTCCTCTATGAAGTTTGCACAACTACAAGTATCTAAAGCACATCCCAATCTCATTAAAACTGAAAAGTTTATCTACATAACCATTTATTCTGTAATGCTTTTTAAAAACTTTTATTGTCATACAATAAAAAAAATATTAAAACGTATTTTCCTTTATAGACATTGGGAATATTTTTTTTACTGTTTACTACCCCAGGTTTCAGAAAAAAATTTCATACTTTTTAGTACAATGTTTTACGTGCAAAACTAAATAATTTTTTGATAGAAAATGCACCTTTTGTGAAAAGGGGAAAAAACAACACCTACAATAAAGGAGAGGAAGAAACTTATCGTTATATAAAAAGATTCGACGTTAAAGTCTAAGTTTACCTAACAGGATCTAAATTTTAAGCAGCAAATACATGTAAAGTACACAATATTTTTCTCACAGCTATAAATATTTTAATGCAATTCAGAACAATGTGTTAAAATAAAATTTATTTCTCAACGTGAGGGTGGTTACTAAAACAACATATAAATGCAACTTAAACACAGAATATGTATAATGTAACTCTCTGCAGATCTTTTTAAAAGACCTATACTTTGACAGTTTGTGTGAAAAAATATAATACATATCCCAGTTACGCACACAAAATATAACTCATGAGTACGTGATACTTGGATCACAAATTAATATCATTAATGTGAGTAAATTGTATTAAAATAAGTAATATAAAAAAATTTTCTTAAGTCAATCCCTACATAGATCAACAAAGAAAAATTTTATTTTAGCTACTTTTTATTAATAGTTATAATATAAATATGTATATACATATGACAGAATCACAACATTAAGAGGTAATTAATTTTTATTTTTTATCATTAAAGTATCGTATTGTCATCCAAAACAACCGTGTATATAAAATTTCAGTTCAACTGAATGCTTTAAAACGTGAGAAAAAACCTTTTCAAGTTTTGACACAAGTCACCAAAAATGATGCCAACGTGGCTGTATTTGTAATTCTTTAAATAATTAGTTTTAATCAATTACTTTTTATTAATTATAATTAAATTATTGTATTGTCATCCAAAATAATCATGTACATAAAATTTCAGCTCAATGGAGCGCATTAAAATGTATTTTATTAACGATTGAAAATTCTACGAAGATAAATAAATATAGAGAGAGTGTGAGCTAATAGTAGGAATTGAATTACATTAAAATACTTTAACAGCAAATGGAGTACTTTTTTATAAAATTGTCTTTTCATGAGTACTTATAACATACTGTGTGATCTACTTTAAATATTATTTGAAGATATATTCTTCTAAGTTTGTGTGTGGAATGGAGTTTCCCGAAAACACCTTATAGTTCTAAGGGTTCCGTGAGTCAAGAAAGTTAAAAGACAGTAACTGTATTTAACCCGGCATCGGTTGATTGATTGAATATTAACGTCACACTGTTCAGCTACACGAGGGCTTTTGGCAACGGACCACTTAATTTTGAACTATGGTCAAGTGACGTGGACGAAACCTGAGCTGGCACCACCATCTCCTAACTACCACACCACACCAACGGGAGGACGTTTCAGCTCTCGACAGATTTAACGTGCATCGCTGCCCTACACGGCGGATCTTTAGTGGTACTGGGCTCGAATTCGTGACAAGGCAAGCCACGATCCGATACTTATACCACTCGGCTACCGCGTCCACTTTAACCCGGCATCACTTGCACGAAAAAAAAAAAAATGAACTAAAGTTCTCGCGCTGGGTATCTCATACCCAAGAGTGTTTACATTCTGTTTTTACCGTAAAATTTGTATGCAAAGATGAAAAAGGAAGAAAAGTAGGAAATACAATATATGTTTTTATTACACTTTTCACACGGAAATTTAGTTTTTCTATTATTTTTATTAAGGCATTCAGTACATTGTTTATACACTCCTTTAGTCTTCGTCGCGAGTAAGTTCGATGTTTTCACTGGATCTTAATTTTTAAAATTTTTGTAGAAGCATTGCTTGCTGGTTTCTACATTCTTCTGTACATCGAAATCCAAAACATTTCAGAAATCAGCGTCTGGTTCGATGTTTAGTAGGTGGTTTCTACAAAACAAAATAATTTGCGCATTTATTGTCGCAACGTTCAAAAACACAAAAAATATTGTCATAGGCTAACGATTTCATTTTCTAGCCAATGAATATGATGTGGTCATTTTATCAAGGACGATAATTGCTCTTTCAGTTAAATTATCTGGATAGATTTCAGTAGAGGAATCATACTTTTATACTCTTCATCATCCTTCCCGCAAAGAGACTTTCTTCATCCGAAAATATTGTTGTACTATATCTATTAAATTACTTAAGTATCACATTTTTTCATCATAGCTACAATAGCATGCCATTGCATAACAAGGATTTTAAAGCGTGCTCACGCATTTAGAACTGTAACGACGATTCACGCGCAGGGTAAGACATACCCGCGAAGAGGTGATATCAAAAAATATATATTTAAAATTCTTCTACAAGCTAAGGTCCCTCAAAGGATATGACCTTAAAGTCAGTTAAACGAGAAATTATCCATTTTCCGAAAAAGGTTTAGAGGAGTCTTGAAAAAGGTTTGGCAATGGGTATGACATACCCTGCGCGAGATGTGCCGGGTTAAATACTTAACGCCATAGTTATGTAAAGCTGCGCGAAAGGAAATTGAAAATAACCAGCAACCCTATTGACTCTTTAAGATCTCATAACAACACCATACTAAAAAATGTTTTAATATTTTTTGTATTTCTAATATTGTTCGAAACAAAATATTTCCATGACTTTAGTGGAGCTAAGGATGTGTTAATTTAGCACATGATGTACTATTTTAAATAACATTACTGAACTAAAAATGGCTCAACAAATATTTTCATCTCGTGGATGTTCTTTAATTCTTCAATATACTATTAAATGATGTTCAAAGTATTTATTTTACATTTAGAAAGTAAATTTCAAATAGCGAAATAAGATAAAACAATATAAGACATTACTGTCATGTTAAGAAGTGTTAATAGTTACTCACTTAAAAAATCTAGGAAAATAAAAGAGATATCAAATTTTAGTCATATAACTATTACAAGATAAAATATGATTCGGATGTTTTCGCAACACAAGAAAGAATTGAAAATTCGTAAGAAAATATTCCATCTTGTCTAGATCGTTAAATGGAACATAGATAATAACGTTCTTAAAAATTACAGTTACATCATTGGTAAATGAATATGACTGAGTGAGTGAATATTAACGTCGCACTGTTCAGCTACACAAAGGCTTTTGGCGACGGACCTCGTATTTTTGAACCATGGTCAAGTAACGAGGACGACACCTGAGCTGGAATCCCCCACCCCTCTACTAACTACCACACCAATGGGAGGACGTTTGAGCTCTCGACAGATTTAACGTGCAACGTTCCCCAACACGAAGGGTCTTTAGTGGTACTGGGCTCGAACTCATGACACGCTAGCCGCGATCGGATACCTTGACCACTAGGCTACCGTGGCCAAATTAATATGACAGAAATCGAAACGAGATTTCGAGGAGCACACAGATAATCGCCGCCATTAAACAGGAAAGTATCTTAACGTAATAAAAGTTTTTGTATATCTTTCGAGAAGAAGGGCAGAGGCTCATGATACAAACATTCTTCTAAAGCATCACTTACCGCTTGTTCACAGGTAAAGCATTAACATTTAAGGACCTTTTTATGGTATCCAACACATGGTAATTCTAGGCCATAGGTCTGGTCTGTGTAAAACGTGTGATCCAACAATCCACAGCGAAAAGAACATACTGTTAATGCAATACATTGTTGTACTAGCAGTTGCGTTATCAAAACGCAAAATTACATCTTGTGATGCTTCCCATATACAGTAGGTTTTCGACGATAAATTTCACTTATCGTCACATTTTCTTTGCACAAAAAATGAATAACATCATTCTGAACTTACTTGGATGTATCCATTGCGCGCTTTTGCAAATGGTTTCTGCAAGTAACGAAGTTTTCTCTAAAAATCCACATGTTCTGCGGGATTTCGCGACATCACCAGCTCAGCTACGCTGAAATCTCGCGACCGATATTCCCAGCGTAACAAGTTTTGTCTATGTTTCACCTGAACGACCTTCTAGAAAGATTTAGCGGATCGATCGATCTAATCTGGGTTTTTATGTACTCGTGTTACTGTTAATTGCAAAATGATTTAAAATTATCATAGTTTGCATGAAGAAATTACTATTTCCTACATAAAAAATTATTACGTAAATTCTACAGAAGTGTAGCTACCTTAATTAATTATTCACTGTTTAAAAAGAAATCAGTATGAAAGATACCACGGGATAACATTTATTGTAAATAAGCGCGAATCGCATTAGTTGCGAAAACAAAAAGAAAAGGCTCGTTCTAATCTTTCTTGTTCAGTTCCTGGTTTTTGAAATTATTAATCTATATTTAGTCGATTAACTTGCTACTTTGTTAAACAATTTTTTCCGATTACAGACAGATAAAATTCTGGTGAAGAGGCTATTTCAACAATGGAAACGTTTTTACTTTTTTTTTTGAAGTTATACTTCTTTTGCGGCGTTAGAGAAATAGGATGAGGGTAATTTTTTACAATGCGCGCGCATACCGCAAGTATGTGACGCACACCGTCACGGATGCTAAAATCCTTTGTCTAGAAATATACAGAACAGGACAAATCATTCTCGCCTTCGAAATTCTCAGAAAAATATTTCTTTTTACTTCCCTCAAGAAGGGGACACCCGGATTTGAACCGTAAACCTCTCGATCTGCAGCCGAATGCTCTACCACTGAGCTACACACCCGCGTCAGCGAACCTTTGCTTTGTGTTCCGTAGGAAGGGATACGAAAATGCTTTATCTAGAAATACACAGAACGGGACAGATCATTGCCGCCTTCAAAATTCTCAAAAAAAAATATTTCTCTTCACTTCCCTGAAAATGGGGGCACCCGGGTTTGAACCGGGGACCACTCGATATGCAGTCGAATGCTCTACCACTGAGCTATACCCCCACGCGTCATCTAATCTTTGCTTTGCGTTCCGTAGGAACGGATACGAAAATGCTTTGTCTAGAAATATGCATAACGGGACAGATCATTCCCGCCTTCGAGCCCCTCGCCATATTATTGGTCCTATTGTTCCTGTGCGGGTGTGTTTAAATTTATTTAAATCATAATTATTTCAGGTTTGGCTGGTCCAATTGACTGAAGGTTAGTATCGTTCAACTCTGCTCGTGACTGCCTTTCGCCCTTGGCCCAGCTAAAGATTTTTAGAACAATTTTAATCTTGTTACGCCAAAGAAGTTTAACTTCTTACGTGCGTACATAAGTACATACACACTTTTTTATATCAGTATTTCAATACAGTCAAATAGTTTTGATTCATACAATTATTGTTCGATTTCATTCATTTGAATTAACATCGAATTACAGTTATTGCATAGATTAGTGACAATGCGCCAAATAATTTTGAGTCACCATCAAATGGGATTGACGACATCTCTCTTGAGCTGATATATCTTGTGTACTATCTTCCACATTACTACATGAAGATTTTGAAAATAAGTTTAGATAAATATACATCACCATCCATTGTATCGAGTGACGTCATTAGCTAAATCTGGATTCGAACCTTAACAAATATCCTGACTAGGACAAGGTTCAAGAGGAGAGACCAAATACCTCCGAGGTTAATTTTGTCAGAGATTGAGATTTAACAATGTACCATGCTCATTATATTTAATTCTTACATGGTTACATATATATTCTAATTTAAGGAAAAATAATTGCATTTCAGTTAAAAATACCTTTTTAAGAGATAGATAAGACGCATAAAATCCACAGAATCATGACTTTCATATTATACATAACCATATACGTAGTAGGATTCAAAAGTTCCCGGACTGTGTCTTAACTTAGTCTATAACTTAAAAAATATTATCAATTAAACTGCTGAAACACATCCTCCTTCTAAATAAGACCCTTGAGTAACACCGCACTTTTGCCATGGTTTGCAAAGGTCATCAAAACATTTCTGGAATCCATTTTAGCCATGTCCTTTAATTCAGCCTGCGACGCACTTTTAACTTCATCAACAGATTAGTCTTCGTTTAACATGCGAACAATTCTATGTATGTTACGATCCTTGTTCAGTATTCACTAGCATATGGCCGAGGATATTCCAACTGCTATTGTTTGAAGCCTCACAGGATCACTCTTTCAACAACGCAGACAACATAAGCTCCAGCAATTCTAATTTTAATTTTTTCTAATGGTCACAATCATTTAATCAATTAAACTTTATTATAATTTTTTGCTTAATTAATTTTTTCTTTTTATATTTTTAAACTACCCCTCAACCATGGCAAACCATCCTCTAATGCTCAACAAACAACCTTTATGATAGGGGATTAAGACCTCTCTTGAGACCATGTGCCCCATTAACCATTCAACCATATGTTTGAAGCCTGTTCTTACGTACTGCCGCAAAAAACCTTTTCGATGTTTTCAATGGTGTTGAAAGTCTGTGGACGTCCAGAGCGTTAGTCGTCTTCGACACAAATTAATATCCATTATCCGCTCAACAAACGCAATTTCTTTCAATCGCCGACGACTAAATACATCAGCCTACAAAACGACGCCGCGGCGACCCACCAATCACGTGACTTGGAACAACCTTTTTTTTTTTAGAAAAAGGGAAGAATGTAATAACACAGAAATGTTACTGTACTGCACTACTGCAAAAATTTTCCACGTTATTGTCTCAGTCCGGGAAATTTTGAATCCTACTAGTATAACAAAATTAGGAAGAAAGATTCGTAAGTTAAATGAAAACATCCACCATGTGTGTGTGAACAGGATTGCTGCTACTTATATATAAATGTGGAACAAGCTCTCACTTGGTGAAGATCGGAAGTTTGAGGCGTGAAACACTACTCCAAGCATTATTCTTGTCAACTGAAATGAAATTCGAAATTACAAGGTACGTTGTGCCTGTGTAATTAATTTAAACAGCTAAAATCAAGCAATTAAAACAAATAGTTAGTACTGGTTTAGATCATAAAATTGAATTCAAAGTAATGGAACGACGATCCGGTTTGTTGAAAACTGGTCACAACACAAAATATAATACAAAACATTGAAATGAATGTTAAAAGCAATGAATGTACGCACATGTAACACCACAACTAATGATATAAATATTTTTTTGAAACTCTCGAGGAAAAGAGGAATGAAATTCCATACTATTTACATCTATTATTACAAGTGAAACTAATCACGTAACACCTAAAGTGAACAAAGATATTTGTATTAACGCCACACTTAAAAGCAACACCAGGATTACTGGCGATGGATCTCATAATTTTAAACTTCGGCAAGTGTTGTTGTTCCACGCCCCCATAGGCCAGCAGTGCTAGACCAGGTCCATAACTTCGTACACTCAAAAAATCCAACACCAGCAAGGGATAGTCAGCTAAATCAAAGGTCGCCAAACTTTTTGACCTCACGGACCAGCAAATTCATAATTTAAATCCCACGGACCACTAATAGGATTTCGTGAATGTTAAATATATTTATAAAAAAATGTGATCTAAGAGCGCAATCAATGCATCTTAAAACATAACTTAACGTGATTTAGTGAGTATATTTCACATTTTGCTGGGGACCAGTAAAATTTTCTCGCGGACCACCACTTTGGCAACCTCTGAGCTAAACCCTACTTTGTGAGCCCTAGGCATTTGAGGATGTGAGCAGGCGAGGCTGGCTCAGAAGAACAGTTGGTACACATTTCAAAGCTCTTCGATCCTTCGGAAAATTTCATTGATTTAAGAATGATTGACTTAGGCAAATGACGAGACTGAATTGGGATCTCACTTTCCAAACTTCCACATCATGTGAGAACTTTAAGTCTCGAAAGATTTAATGTGCATTACCTCAGCAGTAGAGGGAGAGGGACTTAAGTGGTATCAAGTTTTGAATTCGCGATTCAACAATAATAACCCCGACAGCGAGGTCTCGACCAAAAGGATTCGGTTAATTAATTCAGACTCAAAAATAGCTGGAGTGTAAGCAGCGAGAATTTTTTTTTTTTTTGTGCATTGTTACTTGGACTAAATGGTTTGTAAAACTGCGCAGTTGAAAAGTTCCACAATTTGTATTTGGAGATCTAAAATTGTTACCAGTTGAATATTAGCTATAAAAATAGAATACTAAAGAATTTTATTTTTCATTTTCCTTCACCACTGAATGAAACTATAAATTTTTGACAACAAATTTTTAAAAAATTGCTTTTATTCACTTTTATTATATTTTATTACATTAAGACGATACAACATTTTTATAGTCTTGCTCCCCCCACCTAAACCAATATCTCGAATTTCCCACTGTAAATATCAAGGCCATATCACTCAATAAGCACACAGCTTTAAGTATAAATTAGATGTGAAATATTGAAGGACTAGGGAAATTCGTAAGTTTTTAATTGATAATCAAACTTACTTTTCTTAAACCAATGAATGAAAAAAATAATTCTCAAAGGATATAGTAGTAATATTTTTCAGATAACTATTTTTAACATACAAAAATTTTCGAAATTTAGAGACTAAAATCTTTAAGGATCAGAAAGTTTAACTTGTCAGTTTGAGTAAATTAATAACCAACAATATTGTATAACTAACAGTTTTAGATATTAAAATCAGTATAACTAACAGGTTTAGATATTAAAATCACAAACAAGAATTACTCATGTTTAAAAAAAAACGAAAAAAAATTGCAACAATTGAGGATTATTTTTTAACAGTTTGTACTAAAAAAACATACATCTTTTAAATATTAGAGTGATTCTAAATCTTACTTCCCCTCCCTCTGAATAAAACATACCGAGAAAATTTAGACTCTAACTATTTGATTTTAAAAGCTCACGAAATGATCATTCCAACCAGAAAACTTCTCTATTATTGATTATCTACTACTGGAAACTTATTACAGTTTTAATTTATTTTGCAGTTTTAGCTCAAAATAGTTAAAAAATAATTGAATGTTTTGTTTTTTTTTAATTGTATAGCAATTCCTATATATTTTTGATTATACTTTCTTATAAATTTCAGAATCACCATTGGTTTCTAATACTTAAAGCATGTGTTTCAAATTTCATAAAAAAAATTATACCCTCTCTCTTCTATCAAGTAAAAAACTTTAGTTGGAATTATCTGAATGAAGAAAGGGTAAGTGTAACCTACAAGCCAAAAAGCATGTATTGTCTATGCTCATATGATAAATCTCAGTAAATCTTCCCATTTTGTGAAAATATTTCAGGAAATAAGAGTTTCTCGAGAATTAAGAATTTATCCAAAAAGCAAAATTATCAAAAGCTAAAAATTATTTAAGGATGCAAGCATCAATTATAAGTATTAATGTTCTATTTCTATGATTTTGCATGTCGATTAGCATAAATATGGATATAAATTAAAATGATACAAAAGTCTTTTAAATATTTAATAATATTATATTTTAGGGTTTTCAGTCAATTTACAAGTGTTGGATAGAACTAATTCTAAGAGTTCAGAGGAGGTAAAAATTAATAAAAATGTGACTATCTTTAAGAAAAATTAATTTTAAGATTTTAAAAATCTGAGCAAACTCATCAATATTTTATGAAAAAGAATTTTTCTTTCCGTGAAATAATTCAACATGAATACTTTTACTTAAATATATGTAGTTGATTTTTGATGTTTACAACACTTGTATGAATAGGTTATACAGACTTTATCAGCTTTTTAACAATACTTGAATTGCCCAACTGGTATAGTGGTTAGCGATGCTGACTGTGGTACTGTAGGGACTGTTTGGACATGGATGTTTGTAAATGTATAGTGCCTTTGCGGCATGGGGTACTCTAAATAGCCGTCGAGCCGCAAGTCCTCTCGTGTGGTTGGTGGAAGGGAAGAGAGGTGGGAGGCCCCTGACCACCCCCAGGGTTTTCTACCTCTAAATTGGGGTGGAACCGAGCTAAATCATACTGTCACCTGCATGGTGCTCAAAGCTAAGGCTAACGACAGGCTTCAAAATTCTAGCCTTAGCCGCGATGAATTTCGCGGGCCGTGTTCTGACTTCGCCAGGCAGGTGGCATTAGTCACAACAACAAAATGATTGAATTTCATGCTGATTCTTGCACAAAATAAATAAACAGCATCAAAGAAATTATATACTCTTTGAACAAAAATGTTTGTTCAAAGAGTAAATATTTGTGTAAAATGTTATTTAAAAGCAAAAACCAACAATACTCATGAAAAAGATGTTTTCCCTAATGAGTTTTAAACCTGAATTCACATCACATAATACTCTGTACAAATGAAGAAAAAAGAAACGATATGATGTGCTTCTACTATTGTTTTGTAAAATGATATATAAGGAACTAAAAGAAGCCTTTTTCGTAATTTTTTATTTTGCTTTCATATTTTTAGGCTTTTTTTTCTTCCACCTATTCAAGAAAACAGCAAATTTATACTGAAGCATGATGAATCAATTTACCTACATTACACATACTATCATGAATATATTATGTTACTGGTAAAAAATGTAAAATTCAATTCATGTTCTAAAAAATTCTTTCATGTTATTCACTCATCAGCTCATACAGTTTTTTAAAAAGACAAAAGATTTACACTTCATTTTTGTGATTAAACTTCAACCATGAATTTTTTTAAAATATTAATTGCATACATTTGATGTCTAACATGTACAGAATTAAAATGCAGTCTTTCCTTCAAATATATGTACTTTGAATTTTTATAATACACATTTACTATCGAAGCTTTAGTTTATTAAAAATATGCACCAAATGTTCAAGAAATCATTTAGTAAATTTGAAAAGAGAGTATTAGTATTTTAAAAACATTTATTTAGTATTTTAATGATAATCTGTTTATAAGCATTTATAAAATTATGATAAAATAAACAATACAACATTAAGAGATAACCTTAATGTGTACATTCTTCATTGAAATAAAAAAATGTTTTCTAACTGCAATTCATTAGATTTTAAATAGAAACATAATAGATTTACTTTTCAAACTTAAATGAATGAAAATTTTGATTAATTCAAAAATTTGGTTAAAATATTTCCCTTGGAAACTAGAGGTGGGTAATGGTTTATGATTGATGAATATTATAAAATGAAATAAAAAAATGTAGAAATGAAATAATGATTCGAAAACAACTTCAGACAAAGTAGCAAAATATGTCAACTCTTTAAAAAAATATATTAAAATTAAAATTAGCTTACATTGCTATTGTTAGCCCAAAATTTACAGAATGCATGTAACAAGAGAATGCATGTTTAATACTGCTACTACTACTAATTTTTTTTTTAATATATCAAATCTGAGGGGGGATTAGAATCACATATCAAGATATTATTGTAAGCCTTATTACAAATTAAGCATTGAAAAATAAAATTCAATTTTAATGATGAATAAATTTCTGTTTCATCGGCTTTATTTTTAAATATGAATTTGTTATAATGTATATTAACTTTTTTTTTTATCTGAAACAATCATTCAACCCATACATCATACAACCATTCCCAAACAAAAAACATTCCCAACCATATTCATTATCCCTGTCAAAACTGTTTCCTTTACTCATATACACACATTTCTTTCTTATACAGTAAAATATATTTAAATATTAATTCTTCCCTGATCTTAAATCTTTCTTGTATTGATAACTAGCATATAAATATAATCAGAAACAACATTATATTTTGCATATATTTTATTATCACTCTGTAAATTTAAAAAATAAAACCCTTTTTAATAATTAAATTTTTTATCGGATAAGACAATTTTAATTCTAATGAGCAAAAAGTTTGCTAAAAAGACATAGATACAAAACACATATAAATAGAAGTATGATTAATTTACTTTTTAATCATTAATATAAAAATGAGTCTAATTTCTAGTTTCGAAAAGGTAATAAAAAAATACTTACCAATACCACTATCAACAGTTAATCCCTTAAAGAGTAAATCCTCAACACGAAAATCGAATTCCAAGTATGATTTATGCATCTAAAATAATTAAGAAACATGATACATTTCACTATTTCGACTTATTTATGTTACAAAATTAAAAAACGATAAATGATACAGATATATATTTACCTTGAGATAATAAATTAAATATATTTTAATAATTACAATAAATAAAGTTTATATGACACCAGTGCACATATATGTTTGAACGCGCGAAAATTGTAAATCATAAAAACTTCACATGAATTTATGAAAGCAAAAAGTTTTTAGATTTCATATCAAACATTTCAGAGAACTGAGAAGTTACGTTTCATGCTCTGATTCCTTTGAACGGAGATCAGCCGTCGGCAGCTGGTACAACAAACAATAACAAACAGCTGGAAAACCATTCCAATCCTAATGTTTTGAAGTCAAAACTTAATTTTAAAAAATCTTACGGCGGTTGCAGTTAGTACTACGAATAATCGATAAAATATAAATGAAAAGGAAAAGAAAAACCGGATAAAAGAAATGTAATACCACTTTTCTGCATGGCAACGAAAAGTAGGAGAAATAACTCATGTTTGCGTTCTCTGTTCGTGAATTATTTTAGTGACTTTCTGAATATGCGGACTGACAGGAAGCATCATTAGTTTTTGTACCTCGAGGAGCATATTCGAACGAGAAAATGTTCCTTATGTGTCCCATAAAAATGGTTATCACCTTTCTGAAGATTGTGGTCGTTTGGGGGAAATCAGAATTCTCCCAGGTCATTAATTCCCTTTTACTCTTAAGAAAATAAGGACACACCAGTGTAATTCCCACAGTTAATGATTTTTGATTTAAAAAAATCTTACTGTGTTCAACAGAATGTTGGAAAAGTTCAAAGTTGTGCAATTTCTTATGCTCTACTCTCAGGGGCAAAACGGAGAATATTAGAGCCCCCTTGGAAAGTCGGGTTTTGGGCCTCAAGCTGGATCTTACAAAGGGCTTGTATTTGGCGCCAGTCAGAGTTTGGGCCCCCTAGAATCCTGGGCCTACCTCCATGAGGGTGCACGTTACGCTACTGTCTACTCTCGATTGTCAGAGATCATTTTCTAACCTTTCAGCAGATGTTAGAAGTTTCAACTTAGATGTTAGTTAATAATATCTTGTATTATTATACATGAAAAAAAAAAATTTTAATTGTGGTAGATTCAATCGTTTATTTTGCTTTATCGCTGAATCAAAATCGTCAAGAGAACTCATCGAAGGTGGAAATCGTTTCATTCTTTCTTCATCCCAAACGCTAATCCTACCATTTCGAAATTAATTCATGACACCATTTCCTTACAGGTTGCACAATCATCATACTAGCCCCTGCAAATAGCAGTAATTAAGAATAGATTTTAGAGCCTGATATCCTTTTAACTCCCCCCCCCAAATGATTACTGTATTACGATCTAACAAGTTTGATTTTGATTTTTACTAAAATATTATCTTGATGTTTTTATTATTACATATTTCAATCTGGATTTAAGAAAGAAGACACATGCATTTAATTTAAAAGCATCACAATTTGAATTTAAAAGAAATGAAACATGAATTGTAGAATTTCCTTGCTCCTCATGTAAAAAAATCATTGCACGTGTTTTTTTTTTAAATTTTCGAATTTTACCATTGGGCTCATAATGTTATGTTTCCTTTAACTTTTATTACTTTTCTTCACACTTGTTTTTTCAACATTAAAAAAGCTCCTTTTCATTTGGTTTTCGCAAAATTCCCGTTTTTTAAAACACATCCAAAAGAATTTTATAGTCTTTTTGACATTTCAACTGTCAATTACATGGCAGTGTAAAGAATTTTGGCAACATAAATATCGAGACGATGCGATCAATACATTAACATCATCTCGTTCAATAATTTCAAAGGACTGGTTCGGTGGTAGACAAATTTAAGATTGGGAGATCAATATGTATTACACCAAACATTTCGCTAGAAAGTAAATGAAAAGTGTTGCAATCTCCTAATAAATCCATGAGGCCCGAGTCTCGACAAATGGACATATTACGTAGATCTACACAAAAGGTTTCAATTTACGTGTTAGCGTGTAAAAACATTATAGAAGCTAAAGCAAAAAGGGGCCCGGAAGGACTTTTTTTAAGCCGATGTTTCCCAGAGAATTATTCGTAAAAGCATCAAATTTTGGAAAAGACATTTTTTTTATGACCTTGGTTTCATTTATACACAATAAAGCGCATGTTTATACATCATCTATATTAAAATAAAAAGAATTCTTGCACATGTGATATAGCACAAAAATACAGACCCTCGAAGTTTGATACAATGAAACAACGGGTGACGATAATCTGCTCTTCAAAGACAGAATTGTTCCGAAATTCACATAAATTTTTTAAAATTCAATTTTAAAGTTGTTTTTCATGTCTGGCGGTAGAGTATGACAAATTCTGCATAAAGGGTTTTGGAGATCGTTACATATTTTATCATTATATTTATTTATCGTCATGTTTAATAGTTTGATCTTTGTTGTAGAGTTAAAATTATATTTTTGAATGAATCACTGCTAAAAGAGAATTCCTCCGAAAATCATTTAGAAGATAATTAAAAGGTGAGTTCTCTTCTTAAAGAAATATTTTAAATATTTTTATAAATCATCTTGTATTTAGTTCAACATGAATTTGTATACAAATATAATATACCTCCTGGTTGGATTGTTTAATTTTTTTAAAGAAATTTATATCCAAGGGAAGAATAGGTAAACCAGCTAGTATTTCATACATGGATCAAGTAGTGGTCATAAATTCAGGCTTGTGCAATATTTTTTGTTGTTTATTCCATTAATCTCTGCACTAATGATTGAGTATATTTGTGTGGGTACTTTCGAAAAGTGTTATTAATAGTACAACACTAAAAACTAGGAATTCCAAATTTAAGAACAGAAAAAAATTGCCAAACGATCACAGTATCATTTCAAAAGATGCCTGTTTATTATACTTAAGTTTGTATATTTCTGCTAGTATTTCGAAATTTTTAATTGTTGCGTTATGTCTCACAGCAGATTTAAATAAAGAATGCAATTTCTTTTTTCCTTTATTTGCTTAAAAATCCTGGATGCATCTTGTTTTTGAAACGGATATAAAATAACTCAGTTTCCATTGGCTGCATTCTTAAGATGAATATTAATTACATAAACTATATGAGAGATGAATAAATCGGACTTCGCAATGTTTCCGTATTTTAATGCGTTTGAAGTTAATCCTGTTTCAGAATCAAATTTGCTCTGAAAAATTAGAGAAATATTGACTCTAATATTTAACAATAAGCATTATAATTCAACTGCTTTCACATAAAGTATAACTAATCAACAGTTTTCAAAATTTTGTGGGATTTTCTAAAAGTTTGTGTTGTCAAATATATATATATTGATTAGAATGGAAATCTCCTTTTTCCAGTGGGAAACAATCTAAATTCTATTATTAAAAAAAATATTAAATTTTTTATTGATTTATTTAAATGTTTCACATATATTGAAAGATTAAATTACTAGACCAGTGGTTCTTAAATTGTGGTCTGTGGAGTCTCTGATGTAACGTTGAGATTTCCTTCTTTTACAGACTCTTTGAAAGTCCTCGTGGAAAAATTGAAAGTAGTGCTATACTACAGAGGTCGCCAAAGTAGTGGTCAGCGAGAAAATTCTCTTGTCCCCTGAAAAATGTGGAATATATTTACTCGTCCCGTTAAATTATGTTTTAAGATGCATTGAAACAGAATTCAATTCATTACAATACGTTAAAAGTTTTAGAAACACTACTTCATAGAATAACGCCATTTCATAGGAATGTATAATGTAAAAGTTTGATATACTTAAACCGTTTTTTAATTATTTTGTTTTTACAGTTTTTTTTATTCAGCTTTCATAGTTTGGTTATAATTAATAGTTTCATTTTATTAACTAGGTATATTTTATGTGTTCTTAGATCCCAATTTTTTTATAAATATACTTAACACTTACAAAATCTTATTAGAGGTCCGTGGGATTTAAATTATGAATTAACTGATTCGTGTGGTCAAAAAGTTTGGCGACCGCTGCTATACTAGACTGGATCATTAAATAGTATCCAATGAAAAAACTCTACTATAGAATTTATATTTTGATCAAGTCGGGGATGGATGTTCCAAATCTTGAGGGTCCCGATGTCATGCTGATACATAAAAGGAGGGGGCTCGGTGATCGAAAGTTTAAAAGTCGCTGAACTAGACCAAAAATTTTAAAATTGTGCAACTGATTTCTAATGAACGAGTATCTTTAGAAAATTTTGAATCTTCGTCATTACTATTTCATTACATTATCCAGTCAAATTTTGATAATTTAAAACTGAAAGAAGTTAAAAAAGCTCCTAATTATACAAAATTTTGAATTACATTTGTTTTTCTGAAGAAAAGATGTAAAGGGATAGTTAAGGGGGATGCAAGCAAACGGAGACTTATTGGCATTTTAGGGTCTTGGGGACTCCTCCATGACAATCATTGTGTTTCCAGCAAGAGTTGGGTAAATTTTATGTTAACAGGAAAAATCAATAGCCACCAACATATGGATAACGGAATGAGAGAAATGGTCGGTAGATAAGAGGCGAACCAATTAGAAAAAAGTCGACTGCAATTTGTGTACGATTTTCAGGACAATCCATCATTGTAATGTTGGTTTTCTCTGATGAAGGAGATATGGTATTGTGATGAAGCCGATCTCTTCCCCCTATTTTCTAACAGACCCCTTGCCGACAGACATTGCGAAAATTCCAGGCATTTCCCTAATTGCTGGGAAGGAATTTCGTAACTGGGTGGTCGAGTTTCGGAACCTTTTTTTCCCAGCTGACCGGACTGTCAAAAAGAGGCGCCTTAACATTGTGTATTCATTTTCCCACAACTCGTTGACAACGGCACGTCGGAGAACGTACAAATGTGCACCCAGCCTTGGCACCTCTTGGACTAGGGAACAGGAAACGAGACCGATTTGGCGTGGCAGAAGGGTAAGAGATCAAGGGAGCCGAGACCGGAAGGCGGCAGAAGAACAAGAGGATTGAGGCCGACAAAAAGATCAGAGGTGGATGACTAAGAGAAATAGAGATGCTATAAAAGGGCGAGAGAGTCCGGATAGAAAAAGACTGGATTTTTGAAGGGAGCCGTTTGGACGTCCCTTGAGCGATAGGAAAGCGATAACGAGCCCGTGAAGTACAGCGGTCTCCTGGCTTGGAAGATTAGGGAACGGGAGAGAGTGCGAAAGAGACTCGAAATCATTACGGAACCCCCTTTGCTATTGAATTGTAAAGAATATACCATTTTATTTTTTTTTTGATGATTTTCATTCTAAAATAAATAGTTATCCTACAGCTGTGGGAAATCATTACAGTATTGTGTCTCGAGCTTTCTCCAAATGCATTCCAAAAATCAGTGTGCAGGATAAATATCGAATCATCTATGAAAAGCACGGTGCTCCAGTTCCTGGACTCTGGATCCAGATAGAGATGAAACGAACAAAGTCAATCAAGATTCAATGACGAATGAGAATCACTATTTGACTCTTTTATCCCCTCAATTCCGGACTGCTACCACTTCACAGCTACCATGTGAGCTGTATGTTGCTTCTAAAAACCGAGTTTCATGGTTTAAAGCTACCCTAACACTACATGAGAGAGGGTTGTATTCTAGAAGACTCTGTGACGGCTCTATCCGCGTCCTTCTGATTAAAAAATCCTCTTGGGAAGTCTTTGGTCCTCAAAAACTATTTTATTTGCAACGCAGCCTCTGAAGAAGTGAACGTGATCATGTAAATTAGTTCTACTGTATTTAGTCTAAGCTTTCAAGCTAGAGAGAGAGAGAGAGAAAGGATAATTTATACTAGTGGAACAGTGATTAATCAAATTTATAGCGTAAAGCGGATATTTGCTATTTGATAATTGTAATAATTAAGGTGACAATTTGTCACTAGAGTTGAGATAGCTAAGAAGGCAGTGGTGCATCGCTTAGTTTTGATTGATTCCCACATCTCTAGGCGGGGATCCGAGATCCTTACAACGCATTGTTTGCATCCCGCTCCCTACAGCAAAAAGACAGCGTGTTTAGTATAGTTCAGATAACATGCCTCTTGGAACACTACAGAGAAACCCTTTCTTTTCTGAGCAATAGCCGAGATTCAGCCCGAATTTCATCGACGTATTTTTTTGGCTGAGCCTGACACATGATGCTGTTTCTCCCTTATCAGAAAAAATAATCATTATGGTGGGGGAGAGGGTATAATGGTTTCAGCATGCAAATACATATTGAATGGTGTTCGAGCATGCGCAGTGAGCACCCCGGCGGTGTTGTGTATTTAGCAAACGAGTTAGAGTTTCAGGTGTGTGTGGGAGATCAGACGGTGAGGCGTGAATTGGCGGTGCCCATCGCAGTGTTCTCGACATACCCCGAGCACAACCAGAGAAAATATAGGTGTTGTGTCAACATTCTCGTCTGGTTTCCTGAGAACAAAAACACATAGGGACCACTCCCCAACAAATGGAAACATATCACTGCATGTGTTTCATAAGATTCTTTGACTGCAATCAGGTATAGAGATTTGATAGCCCTAATCTCACTTTAGAATATGCGGGCAATGAATATATGAGAGAGAAATTATATCTCGGAATTTAAAAATGACTTGTTTCACGATTGAGATTGACTGTCTATAGGGAATCTTAAATTGTCTTCTGTCCAGTATACTGTCATGATGTGCGACCTTTCTGACTATGAGAGGGGACCATATTCCATATCAGATTAATCATCAGCTTGAAACAATGTGCATTTTTGATATTCCTGCGCTATGAACCTTACTGATAACGGTGCAATCATAATTTTTTTTAATAATATGCTGCTTAATCTCTCTCTGTTATAGATGTATACTCACATTAAATTTCTTTAAAACTAATTTATATGAATTTCAACATAATGTACACATTTTAATTTTTCACTAAAGTATAATTTTCGATAACCGATGCAAAGCGTATAGCAGGTAAAATTAAGTGAGCAAGTGTGATTTATATTAACGTCTTACTATAAAGACACTGAGGGCTATTGGAGGCGGACCTCTTAATCTGGAGCCTGGGTCAAGTTACGAGGGCGAAACCTAAGGTGGAACCTCCTCTCGAAACTTCCATACAACGTCAACTGGAGAACTTTGAACTTCGACATGGGGCCGTTCTTAAACTCTCCAGCAACCTAGGCACTTTAAACGGTTACGCCTCCCACTATTTCTAGATCAACCTCCTTTACCTCTTGCCTTGCCAGTTTTGGTTTAGGTCCCTTTCTTTGTTTTTGCTCTTTTGAGAGTTATTCCATTATCCTCCACCTCTGGATCCGCCGTATCTTTGACTGGCCACCGCGAGGAAATTATAGGAGCATGATTTAGTCACTCTTGTTCATTTTTTTCTTATGGCATCATGGACCTCTCATCCATACTTTTATAAATTAATGAAATCGTGTTGCAATCACAGTATAGAGCAGGGGGGATAAACCCGCAGCACGCGTGCCACAGGGTGGCATGGCAGAGCTGTACCAGTGCCACGCGAAGATTTATTGAAAAATTAAAATATTTGAAAACACAATAATAACTTTCATTTTGCAATTTTAATGAAATGCAGTTGTCTCAGACAAAAAAAAAATCCTCAAAATTTACTTTAAACACATTTAATTGAATTACATTTAAATATTTAAAAGAATTACATTTAAAAGTGGGACATTTAAAAATTTAAATTTAAGGGAAAGGATTATATTTTTCTTACTTAAAAACTAGGTAGTCATATATCTTTTTTTGTGAATAAACATTTTTTTTTTTTGTTTCTATTTTGGAGAAAAAAGATTAACACATTTCACATTATTGCAGAGACTATCTACCAAAATTATTGATGCTCTTATATGTGATAAATTTAAAAATTTAATATCTTTTTTACAAGATTCTTTTAATTCTAGGTTTTAAGAATTTCAAGATGATAAAAAATTGATCTTTTTATAAATCCTTTTTCAGTTTCACTGCAAGACGTTAATTCTTACCCTCCTGAAATCCAAATCGGAATTATCGACCTATAGCACCCTGCTACACTGAAATGAAAATATTTTTTTATTTCTAATGGAAGATTATGAACAGTTATTAACAGAGTTCATTGTAAGATCGTCTTGTTGTTGAATTAATCATCACTCAAATTAACCGTTAATTACCGTTTTTAGTATTTTCTTCAAAGACATCACTATATTTACAACTCTATTTATAATTATAAGTCGCATAGGAAACTACAGGCATCTTCCTCCCATTTTTCACGTTCGAGACCACCTTCTTCTTCACTCCTTCCTGCTCAATGGCCAAAACAGTTCACAGCAGCGCCCTCTTTCTAGTCTATCGTGTGCTATGTGTCCCACCGTTATATTATCAATCTACCTAGTACATTCCCCCAAAGCTGGTACTCCTTTTTAGTGCGGCGCCATATTGGCGGATACCGATCGATACAGGTAATTTGGACATCCAGTTTCCTGCTTAGAGGGAGGCACCTGAGCTCTGACGATACGAACCTGTGCTAGGATTTGATTTTGCCTAGAGCACCCCCCGAGGGATCTTTTACATGCTGTATAATCATACGATATGGCCACTGTCGATTTTCTGCATCATGAAAATCCATCGGCATGGGCCGTGGTCAAACCCGCAACCTTGGGTACAGAAGACCAGCGACAAACCAACCACGCCACCCAGACGAGCTGAAATGGAAATATAATAAATTTAATTCAACTGCAAGTGAACAGAATGATATTGAATTTTTAAAACTCATACCAGCAAGCAATTTTCAAAATTTATACGATTTGGTTGTTATGTTTGGATCAGTATTTTAGCGAAGAAATGTTTTCTATTATAAACAAAATAAACTCAAAATATCACTCAAAATTAATTGATATGCACCTAAAACAACCTATTTTTGTTGGCATCTTCAAGAACTAATCCTAATAGATAACTTGGAAAAAAAAAAATACAAATTCTAATTCCATATTGAGCAAGTATATTGACTGCTTGATAATTAATTAGAACTAAATTTTTCAAGGTACTCGTTTTTCTTTTATGGATAACGAATTGTTGAATCTGTAAAATTGATTGATTGATTTTAAGGCCTGATAAAAAGTTAATTAACAAAAAACCTAAGAATTTGTACTTTCATCTTATAGATTAAATTATTTTTAAATTTCACTACTTAGACTTGCATTTAAAAAAATGTACTATTTAGGTAAAAATCCAATAATAAGCCTCTAAGAAACACTTTTTCAACTTTTCATGTTTTTTTTGCTTTCTAGAAGAGTTGGAAGTTGATATTTTTGATGAGTAACATCTTTCCTCTCGGTTGCTGGATATTTGTTGGGAGTGATTTCGTGAAAAGGGATGAATGTGCGTAACAGGATGTGACGTAAGCGCGGGCCACTTGATTTGACCAATGAGAGTGCGTGGCTGTATCTTTTCGCTACCCTAGCATGGGGGTCCAACTCTAGTAGCTGTCAAACACTCGAGGGCTTAACTCTAAATCCGTTAGTCACGATATTGTGGGACATAAGTGCTTATTTGAAAATGGAGAAACAGTGATTTCGGTGGTCGTATACATTTAATCGAATCAAACGGTTAAAAAAAATTAAAGATTTCCTGCATTTTGTACTTTTACCATATAACGAAGGAGGTTCTGCTCTTTTAAAAAAAATTATCACTCGCTTCCCCTGATTTTGAGTGGTGATTTTAACTTTAACTTCAGTTTGCCAAAAGCTGAGCCGCTCATAGATTTTATGAATGATGAACTCAAGGTCGAAATGAACACAAATTAGAATGTTTCGACTGCTAACAGTGGTACTGTTATTGAGGCTGTTTTTCAACGGTTTTTAAATACTTTGAAATCACAAGTATATGTGTCATATTTTAGTTATCATAAGTCTATTATCTCTGCTCTTCCTTAAATTGAACAAGAATAAATATTTTTGATAAAATATTGCATTACTCCTTTTGTTAATTAAATGCAATTTTCATTAAAGATATAATTATTCGATAGAAAATTATTTCCAATCATACCCACGCACGCGCTCGGATTTTTTTTTTTTTCATATTTTTTTCAGAAAAAAAGTTAATATTGCGTATTTACCACGAAAGCATGTCAGATGTTACACATCATATGCGACTACTGTAAGACTCGTTTCTTTTATATATATTTTTTTATCTAATAGTGGCACTTTTCCCCCAAAGGTTAACCACTCCTGGTATAGAGTCTACATTATTGTATATGAACTGTTTTCAACTTGTTAATTATCATTTTTTTTCTTCGCCTATCGCCTTACTATCTTTTATGCATAGCAACATCGAACTGCTAAGGATTAGTTAGGTGAATAAAAAGCAAGGGGATATTAGTATTGTCATATAAAATTATATATTCATTATTATTATGTATGTGAGAGAAAACCTAGATATTTGTTTGCATTCTCTGTATAAAGAAAGATTCAAAATGTAGATAATACAATCTGATGAAAACATTTCAGCGTTTTCTTATATTCTTAAAGTTTTTCACTCTAAATCGCTTTTTTAAAAATCAAGAAAACTATCAGTTGTTATGTATCGGAAAGTTGTCTTTCTGCACCTGCTCTATAAACCTCAAACTGGTCAATTCTGTCTTAGGTTTATTACAATTAATTATTACTGGCATTTGGTGATTTCAGCAATTTTTTCGTTCCATTTGTATGGCTACTTGAAGTAGAAAAGTGCCTTTTTTAAAAATATATTTTATGTGCAAAAAAGCAAAAAATAGAAAATTTTCAAAATTACTAAATTCCATAAATTTTATAAAGAAGTTTTACAATATTCCATCTTAGTCTAACTTGGCAGCGTTGAGAAAGGTATACAATGTACCAATCTACTTGAAAAATAGTTGTAACTTTTTTTTTGGAATTTAAATCGAAGAAAATACATAGAAATTTGTAAAAAAAATGTAAAATATTGTAGTGATTGGGATTTTAATAATATATTTCAAGTTAATCCCATGTTAAAAGCATTTATTTTTTAAACAAAGTTATTTATTACTTATTTATCAAATGCCAGGCCATTGACCATCAAGTCATTAGGCAACTCTTTAGCTCTCCAATATTTCTTCACAATACAGTCCAAACTCTTAAGTGCAGAGCATACGTCTAGATGAAAGCGCCCATGACTTGTCCAGAAGCACACAAAACGGGGGAGGGGGCGTCAATCAGATTGAAACGGTACAAATGAGCACAAAGGCAGTCATGTCCAGTCAATAATCTAAACTCAGCCACAGCAGCACGAGGAGTCGAGACACAGTTAGGTTTTATTAGGATCCTCCATGATTTATTTTTGGCAGCACTGGTAGTGGCATCTCGAAAACAGTTTTTAAAAATCCTATTGATTTTAAGTTTTGCTGAATGAAGAGGTAGGTCTCTAGTAGATCTTTGGAGAATATCCGTGCATCTTTTTGCTAAAAGGTCCACCATTTCATTTCCAGAAAAAGTACTTGAATTCGAATTTATCGCAAAAGATTTATAGAGAGCGACAGTCGCTATAGCAGATTTACCATTACCCAGGGTGCACCACGAGGAGGTCTGCTACGTTAACCCCCCAAAAGTTAATTAATACAGTCAATAGAGCAACGTTATGAAATGAGAGTTTGGCTGAAAACCGATTTTCGACATCAAATTTTGTCGTTGTTGTAACAATAACATTCTTACAACAATGACGAAAAAAGCAGAATGAGCGTTACAAACCCGAACGGGACGTTCATTCAAGTTCACTCTCCAGCAAAACGCGCCTAAAGAAGTTACTAATAACCGACTATTTTTTAAACAAAGTTAGTTAGTACAGTCAATAGAGCAATATCATGAAATTCCAGTTTGGCTGAAAACTGATTTTCGACGCCAAATATTGTCATTATTTTAAGTCTTTTTTTGTTGAAGGACTTAACACATTTCTTAGGTGCTTGTTTAGTAGCACTCTAATGAATTTTTTTTCAAAACTCAACTCAGCGTGTTGAGTTTTGAAAAAAAATTCATAGTTCAAACTTTATCAACAACTACTGGAAATTTTATGCGTGTCCATTTGACACGTTTAAAAAAACAATTAAAAAAAAAAAAAAAAAAAAAAAAACGTTGTTCAAAAATGCCACGTTTCACAAAAAATACAGTTTAGTTACAATTAAACATATGTACAATCGATAGAGGTACACAAGTAAAAATATAAAATTGAAATGTAAATTATGAAAATCATTTTAAAAATTAACAGTGATTAACTACATTTATATAAAATAAGTTTAACATTTATTATTTAAGTTAAACATTTATTAGAATAGAATTAATTTGGATTATCTCGCACCATGCCATCTATTTCGAATTCTGAAACAGTTGACAGGTGCAGCCATCTAGTGAGGGAAAATCTTCACTAAAACTGTCCTTTACACATTGTTACAGAAAATTCCGATCCGTTGTTAAGAATGTTACAAACTCGAGCGTAACAATGCTTGGTTTCTTAAAACGCATCATTCAAGTTCATTCTCCTGCAAATTGTGTGCCTAAAGAAGTTATCACTTCAAAAATGTGTATAATTCAATGTATTTGATTTCGGAGCATGGGTTTCATTGGCAGGGTGCTCCTTTAGCTTTACAATAACCGCCTTAGCTAAATGATCATAATCTTGAACTCTAGTCTTTAATTGGTTCTATCGAGTCATAGGTTTGATTCCTGATGTCACTATAAAATAGCCACACCAAGGGACTGATGGATATTAAAAATGTTGGATCTTTGTTGTCATGCAGTGGAAGTCTGAAAATTATCATGTTATTTCAGGTTTCGTCCTCGCCACGTGATCTTGGCTGATTGTCTTTAACCTATTATAGCCTCGAAATATGAAGTTAATTAAGAGTTTCAATCAATTGTTTCTGTTATATAAACTTGATAATCTTCAAAATTGATAGTTATGTTTTTTTACAGTGGCCATCAGGTAAATACAATATTCTTTTTCTTCTATCTGATTCTTTTATTTTTGCATGTGTGAATAAATTATGTTGTTAATGGAGTTTATTAGAATTTCAGTAGAAAGCTTAAAATTTGGGAAAGAATTATGTATTCATGCTTTTCAAAAGGAAACCTGAGGGGAGAAATTTTTAAATATTTTGCATGTAAGATTCTCTGTTATTTCAAATGCACTTCTCTCTCTTTTTTAACTCGAATGAATTATTTCTATCAAAAGGATTCCAAAAACTGTATCGAAAATTCTTTGTTTAATTAAATTTGTTAATTATAATTTAAAAAAAAAAAAAAAAAAAAGGGGAGCTGTATTTTAGTAACCATGTGCTTAAACTGAGAAATTAGTGTCTTAGGTGTGGCATCAAGTTACAATAAAATTTCTTGTTTTTCAGCGATTCATACTTCCTGAATTTTTTGTTTACTTTCTTACCTTGGGCATTTTGTGACTTACCATACCGCTTATGTTCAAGGTTTATTGTTAATAACGCTATTTTTTTCGTTTAAAAAAGTAGCTAATATCCTGAGATTTAATAAGAATTTTTTTTCTAAGAAGAATACATCATGCCTGGTACTTCTATCTATGAATGTATCACTGAGATTTTGACTGATGGGGATATTAAATTATCAAAATATAAATCTACAAAAAGTGGAATGACCATTTGCATAGCTGAAGCTGATGGACCTCTTGTAGGAGGTTATTTGTGTGTTGGTGAGTCTATTTTCCTTTGAAATATTTGCTTTTTTTTCTATTTTGTAAAATATTTTTGCTCTTTGGAATTTATCTTTTTTTAAATATGCTGTAATTTTATTTGAATTTAATGAAAGATTTTAAATGTCACCTTTATAGCACTATTTTAATATCGTTACGCTACTAGTTTTCTGGCGTGATTTTGAAACCGCGCCAAGTAGATGTCTGCCGGTATTGTATTAATACCGTATTGTAATTTTATCGGTCTAACTTGGCAAAATCCACAACGGCTGAAATGCAGTATAGGGGGCCCTTTTGGATTTGACGATTTTTCATTGGATATGGCGATTTTTATATAGATATCTTGGTGAGATAGCGAATTCATCTGGCTTTCAGAGACCTATCGCTAAGTGAAATTAGCTTGGCAATCGATTTTGGCCGCCAAAAGAAATTGGGCATCGCCAAGGGCCCCCTCTATACTGCACTTTAACCCAGGGGTACTCAACCTTTTTTTCTGCTGGGCCGCTTACATATGTCGGCTATTTCACGTAGGCTGCATACATATGTTAGTTATTTCACGCGGGCCGCAACATTAGGATAAATGGAGGA
>BMAV01017966.1:78171-129945 GCA_019973955.1 Trichonephila inaurata madagascariensis | reverse complement strand
TAAAAAAATTCTTAAAAAACGGGATTTTTTAAAAAAATTCTTAAAAAACGGGATTTTTTAAAAAAATTCTTAAAAAACGGGATTTTTTAAAAAAATTCTTAAAAACGGGATTTTTCTAAAAAATTCTTAAAAAACGGGATTTTTCTAAAAAATTCTTTAAAAAAATGGATTTTTATGGATGTTTTTTTCCTCTCCAAGGGGGTATTGGATTTAGCAGCCAGTCGTTGTTTAGCACAAGGCACTAATGCCTGGACTGATACAGATCATACTTGCTACACCGTGTCAACAGCCGGAGATGAAGGTTTTCTGAAACTGTTACCCATTTATATTGATCATTTGCTGTATCCGACTCTCACTGTAAGTCTCAAATTGATCTTTATGCTTAAAATTTTCAAAATTTATTTGAATATCTACTGTGTAGAACTAAGTTTTCTGTCATTGGGAATTATTAACTAAATAAATATAAGTTTCATTTCAGTACAATTTGAACTTAGCAATCTTATCACTTACTTAATTTTAATCATAATCAGTAAAAAAAGATGTTGAGTAAAATCTTTTTATGCTTAGGAATGTTTAAAATCTTATTTTAGTAGCAAGGTTAGCATATGGATAAAATAAATTATTATAAATACTAAAACTACCGTATATTTATATCACTTTAATTATATTGTAATTATATTAATTTATTCCTATTAATTATATCTGAAAATTGTCATTAGTTAGAAAATCTGACATTGTGATATTTTGAATTTATTATTACTTACTATTATTTGTATACATAGGATAGTGCTTTTACTACAGAGGTCCATTCCATCAATGGCGATGGGGAAGATACGGGTATAGTATATTGTGAAATGCAAACACGAGAAAATTCAGGTGAAAGTCTTTGCCATCTGGCTATGCTTCGTTCTATGTATCCTGGTCACTGTGGATATAAATCTGAAACTGGTGGATTGTTGAAAAATCTAAGAGAAAGTACAACCAATGAAAAAGTGAGTATTGTAAAAACTTTTAACTTTTTCAGTCTTATTAAATTTATATTTTTGCCTATGTTTTTTATAAAAAAAAATAAGCTTTGCTAATTATTAATGTTTTAGATTTTTTTCTGACTGCAGAAAATAACATCTAATATATTATCTCACTGAAGTAGTAGTGTTGATACACTTTTCTTTTACTAAGTGATTACTCTCAATGCCATTTTTTTTTTAATTACCGATTGTTAGAAAGTAACATAAGGTTTAATTGGTTTATAAGTGCTTAGAATGAATACTTTTGTATATACACATTTGTCGCAAAAATCTTTATGGTTCGGGGGGGGGGTGATAAGTACCTATTGCAGTGCATATTTTAGTCTCATCTGTGCTTGTTTGTAACTGGCAAGAGATTAGATTTCGCAAATTATCTTTTTGTAATATTAAAAAAATTTTCTTTGTTGTAATTTAGCTTTTTGATTTGTTAATTCATATGTTCATCATTTTTATTTGTTGATTTGTATATCATTCATCAATCAAATTAGTTTTTACAGGATGGTAATGTAAAACAAGTGTTAGAGTGAAATAAATGATAAAGATATAAATATATGTATTTAATAGTTAAAGTATGATTTGAAACTTAAAAATATATATTATTTCTCTTGCTTCATGAATTATTTTTCTCTCAGGTCAAAGCTTACCACAAGGAGTTTTATAGGCCAGAAAATTTGTGTGTCATTATTGTGGGTCAAGTTAAGGCAGAGAAAGTCTTTGAAGCCTTACAACCTGTTGAAGAAAGGATTGCAAAAGATGTATGCAATTCTGTTTTTATTTAATTTTATTTAAATTCTATTTCTCATTTCAATCATAGATTTTAACGGATGAAGTCTTTTTTTAGAGTGAAAGAACGCCCTTTGTTCGTCCTTGGCAATCACCTGTACCACCTTTAGTAGAATCCACTACTCTTGAAGTGAATTATCCTTCCGATGAAGATGAGCATGGTTTGGTTATTGCTGCATGGAGGGGACCATTGGCTAATGTAAGTAAAGTTTTTTTGTAAAAAAAAAAAGTGGAGATAAAAATTTGATATTTATTAATTCTAATGTTTTAAAATTTTTATAGTCTGCTGTGTAATTCCTTTTTATGAATCAATTGCTTTTCATATTTTATCTTGATATTTTAATTAAGTATTTTTTTTCAAGTTGTATATATATTTAATAATGTAAAGTTTATTTTTGTAGTTTTCCATCAGAAATAATTATGGGTAATTTTTTTTTATAAAAGAGTCAAAATAATTATATTTGGCTATTATTTACACATTATCATAATTATACTAATTATAAAATAAACTATATTTATTATTTTTTTGTTACCTAAAAAACCCTTTTATCTCCCATAATCCATGCGAGTTATAAAGGTGAGAATTTTATTATACAAGCTTGTTTTTGAAATATATGTGTTTTCTAAAACATAATTGAAACTGTTTTGATAAAAATCTTTTTAATTTTTACTTTTTTTACATTAGGATTACTCCCAGCTAATATCCATCCAAATTTTAATGGATTACTTAACTGATACATCAGTATCACCTTTAAATCGTGAGCTGATTGAAACTGATGATCCTCTTTGTAATCAGGTAATGTTTTTGAAATGATTTAATTAAAAAGATATCAAAAATTTATTTTTAAATGTTTCTCTTTCATTGTTAAAATTTTTTGAAAATTAAAACTAATTTTAGTTTATTATAATTATGTGATTTTATTTCTTTGTATGTTATACAACCTGGAAAATATGCTTTCTGTTCTATTGGAAATAAATGCTATCTCTATAATGCTATAATGCTGTATTCTATTGGAAATATATGCTTTCTGTTCTATTTGGAAAATAAAAGTTTTGGGCAGTATGTACACAGATTTTTAAAAATATTTTTTGTTGCTGTAAAATTTAAAAAATATATTTTCATAGTAAGTTGAAGTAAGGTTCTTGGTAATTATATTAAATTTAACAATTCTTTAACATTATATTGTTTTTATGTATGTACCATTTATAATATGTTACATTGTTATAATTCTAATTTAATATGCAATTTTTTGTTTTCTAAAATCTATAATTTCTGATTGTTTATAGGTGGATTATACTGTGATAGAAAATTATGAATCTTGCATCTATGTTCATCTTTCCAATGTACCTGTAAAGAAGTTACAAGAAGTGAAAGAAAAGTATGTTCATCAACAGATTAATTAAAATTTAAATGAAGTAGATTTTTAGAAAACTCTTGCATACACATTAATTTTCTTTTATTTGCAAAATTATTTAATTCTACAATATTTTCTGCCAAATGTTTGAGACCAGATTCTTTTTTTTTTAGCTGGCATTATGAAAGCAAAATTAGATCCATATGAAAAGTCTAGTTTTTAAAATTTTTTAATTCTGATGCAAAATTCCTTTTTTTTTAAAATAAAAATCAGCAGGTTTATTTGTAACAAAATTATGAAGAGACTATTTAGCAATTTCTAAAAAGTGAACTCCTGGCCACTCAGAGAATGGACAACACAAGTCTAATGAACATGGGGAGGGAAGGGGGTGACGTTAACCATGCTAGTCATACTCAATTAGTAGTTGTTTCATCTTTATTTGCAATATAAGACTGAGTATTGTCTTGTGTGTGCTGGAAGAAAACACTTCAATGATTAGCAATAGCTGCTTTTCTTTTACTTTGAAAATTCTCTACCTATTCAAACTGGTGGTAAAACAGCATTTATAATGGTTTTGTACTAAAGGAATTCATGTATTGGAATATGATTTGAAAACAGCCCTGACTTTAACCATATAGAAAATCTGAGTCACCATATAAATTTTTTTTACATGTTTCATTGATCAAATAAAGGATAACTAAAAAAGTTATAGCTAGATGTTACCATGTAAGGCCAAAAAAAATTTCTAGTGTTTGCCAACTCCATAAAGTGGTACTTTGATGTTATAGTAAAAAAATAAATATCCTACTTAACACTAGAATGTCGTACTATAATATTGTTTATGGTGTAATTTTTATAGTATTAAAGCTAAATTTCTTAAGCACTAAAGGTATTTGAATTCAAGTTTTTTTTTTATGTAAATGTCTGATATAAATGTTTTACATTTATGTGTAAGTCTTGATGTGTATAAATGTCTTTGCATGAATTAATTTTCTATAAGTATTCAAAATAAAAAATAAAATAAAGTGACTTCAGTTTTGTTTGCCACTGTTAATAATTAGATTTTTTTTTATTTGAGTGAGTTTTCTAAAACATTTTACCCCAGAGGGTTTCCTATTTCCTAGTTATCAATAATAAATTTAACCATTTAAACTTATAAATTATATATGTGTACACATTTTCCTTGACATTTTCAATTATAAATAGTAAAGAATATTGTAAAGAAAGGAAGAAAAGCATATTTGTAGAAAATATTTACAACTGAGTATAATTTTTTTTTTCTCATTATGTACAAAAATTATATACACATAGATTCAAATTTTGTGTTTTATGTTCAATTTTTATAATCTGTTTTAACAAAACTGGTGTTGAAAAAAATAAGTCCAATTTATGTCCAGTTATAAATGAACCACCCATTAATCGGAAGGAATTTATATGTAAATCGAGGAAATATGTAACATAAATTGTTTGAGCGTGAATAAAATTTTATAAATTTTTACGTGTGTTTAGAACTCAATTTATATTTATAGGATAAAAGTGAAAAAATGTATTTTAAACACCTTATGCCTAATTTTTTGAGATGTTAAATATCGTGTTAATTTTTTGTAATTTGTGTGCTCATAGGTTATTAGATGTTTTGAAAAATATAGCTGATGGCAATGAAGAGTTGGATATGGATCGCATGAGGACAGTGATTAAAAAGAAGAAATTGTATATTCTTAGTAGTGTAAGTACCTGAATTATTGCGTACAGTATTTTAATATTCGGTATCTGTATAATTAGAAACATGGGTTACAGAAGTAGAAGCTCTGAATTAACTTTTCAAATTAAGTTTGTGTGTTTTTATTTTCATACAATCCTGGAGATAAATGAGCTAGGAATGGATTATTTTTTAAATCAATTTTATTATTGCAATATTCTACTTCGTTCCTTTCCCCAAACTTTCAACCATATCTTTTATTGCTAAGAGCACTAAAGTTTCATCAATTATATGCAAATTTGAAATCGGATAACTAATCGGATATGAAGTGTACCTAGGCTTTTTGTTGTTCTTAGTGAAATCCAAAAGTTTTGTTTTTAATATTCTTAACATGTCAAACTTTTTTTTGAAAAAATTGAGATAATTTTTAAAATTAGAATACTTTGTTTCAGTGAGTTGATGTAATTTACTTGGGCACATGCTTTTGCTTTCAAGTACCTCATTACAAATAACATATTCAGATTTGGTATATTCTTCTTCATTCCATTTAAACTTTAATGCTAAGTGGTCAGAATCGTACTTTCTTACTATTTTTCTTCATTTTGATTTCCTTGAATTTAAGCTTGAAAGTTTGCTTTTGTCTTAAGTTTGTAACATTTTTGTCGTCCACTTATTTATAATGCAGATGGGATAAAATACACTAAACTAAACTCAGTAGCGCAACAGCGCATCTGTTTTCGTGACTTTGGGCATTGAGGTGCATGAGCAGATGTTCTGGTCAGATGGTCAGTCTGATATGAAACTCACAGTGTTTAGTTCCCAAGCAAGCTTGGTACTCATTTATCAACCCACTGTAGGGATGAAAAGCTACGTTGACCTTACCCAGCCCGAGGTTTGAACTCCTGACCTGTGGCATGAGAATGCAAAATGTTACCATTCGGCCACTAAACATCGATGGGATAAAATATGCAAGGAAAAAAACACTTAAGTAATATAAATGATAATGAATTGGTTCAAAATTAATGCATACATAAACTAAATGATTCAAGATACTGCATGAAACATAATTTTAAATAAAGTTGTGGATTGGAACAAAAGATAAAATAACATTTGTATCTTGTGAAAAAATCTGGTTCTTTATGTATGTTATTTGCATGTTCAAAAGAAGCTTGTTCTGTTTCTCCATTCCTTGTCATTCTATATAAGTTGCTGTTGAGTTAGGTTCAAATCTTGGTGCCTTTGAAGACCTGTCATGTAGAGATGCTTATACATATATGTTAAGGGTCAAAGTCCTCATGTTGGTTAGGTTTGGAAATTTAGACAGTAGAGTGCGATATTGATTAAAAAAAAATGAAATCATCTGTTGCTTGTTTTTGTATTATGTTGTTTTTCTGTTATGTTGCTTTCCTGCGTCTTGATGAGGGTTTTAAGCCTAAATCATCTTTTTACAAATTGTGCAAAGATACATATACATTCAAAGTCTTACAACTCCCAATTTCGAAACTGTGGTTTAGATGAACTATATCGTGTAAAGTAAATATTTTTAAATGATTTAAAAGTAAATTTAGTGCTGGTTTGAAGCAGCAACGAAGAATTTAAAAAATTAAAATTAAAATAATTCTTATACTGTCAGATCTCTATATAACAAAATTGGTAAATCCCGAAAAAGTTCGTTATTTGGAAAATTTGTTAAATAGAGATATATGATGAATATACCTTATACTCTTGGTTTCAGGAAAAAGTTCTTAAAATAGAGGAATTTGTAAAATGGAGGGTTGACTGTGTTTAAAAAGTTGCATATAAAATATATTCTTTAAAAAGAAACAAGTTTGAATTACTTCAGATGCTAAACAATCACAATTACAACACGGAGATGTCGAGGCTCGCTATAAAGTTGCTATATGATATAGTTATCAAGAATAATAAATACCATACTTAATAACTAAACTAAGGGGTTCAACAGCCCATAAAGGTTAAGGCCTACTGTGCCCATCTCAGTATATGTGATCTTGGGTGCTGAGGTGCACATGAGCAGATGTTCCGGTCATTTGGATGCGACCATATTTAATACTTAATGAAATATTATACTGTTTATGATGTAACTTAAAATAAAAATTTTAAGCTGAACATTTTAAATACTAAAGTTATCTGAATTTCTGATAAATTTAGTTCTAAATGTATTTTTAAATGAATAAATATTCACATTAATGTTTAAGTAAGCCATGTTAAAGCATACAAATTTTAAAGTATTCATAATTTGGCCATTTTTTTAAAACAAATTTAGACTAAATTTTTAATGAAATCAAGACATACCCCCTTTCATTCCAATTAAAAAGCTGTTTAGAAATATTTAATAGCTTTATTGTTAAATATAGGCTTTTTGAAGTTTATTGTGTGACATTAAGTGGGAGGGATAGGATTTAATTTTCTTTTACTGTTTTAAACTTAAATGGGAAAAGTATTTGAATAAAAATGAAAAAATTTAGTACTGCTGCACTTTCTTTAAGAAAATTTACTTCATTTTTTGAAAATGTTTAGTAATTTTAATTATGTTTTTGAACTTTCTATTTCATTTAGATGGAAAATAATCCTCATGATCAAATTGCAAGCTTTTTGATTGGAGATTTCCTTTATGGTTCCACCTTTGAAGATGTAAGTAAATTTATAAAATGTATAATATAATAGTTAATATGTGTTTAACATACAAGTTGATTTATTTAATAAATTATTAATTTAAAATGTGGAAATAATTAAAACTAATCGAATAAAAATGAAGTATTTCTTTATATAGTTCTAATTTTGGAAATTTAATTTTAAATAGCACATTTGAAGATATATATATGTAGGACTCGCTCATCATGTTGTCTCCAGAACTATTAGACTGACAGGCATGTTTTTTTTGTTGAGTAGATATCTACTGAGAACAGGTTTTGTGGAATTCTACTGTTAAGGATGGAGGGAATTCTGAGGGTGTAAAAGATAAATATATTTTAGAAGTTCAATTCCTATACTTTTTAAATAAAGATGTGAGGGCTATAAGAATGTTCTTGAATACAATCAAAAGCATAATACTAGTACTTAGATACAATATATAGTCGTACTACATCATGAAAAATACCCAATCAAAGAAGGTGGGTAACGGCTGGTATATGTAAGAATGTTGATGTGGGTGTATGTGGATTTAGAAATTTTCTTTACAATCTATATTGATCATTAGTTTTCTTTTTATAAGCTGTCAGTGTTTTTAAAACAAATTGACTGGAGGCTTTTTGTAGGTTATGTTCATTTATAAATTGTATGGAAGTAGTTATTTGGAATCCTAAATTCTTAAAAGTAAATACTTTTGAAGTATAATAAAAGAAAAATGTAATGCAAATTATTTTTGAATGAGAGTATCTAATTCACAAAATCTAACACAAACAAAATTCTAATATCAAAAATTTTATTAAATATGTTAAAGAGTTACTGCAATAGATTTCATAATTCTGTGAGAAATTTCATAGAATGTTTTATGAGAAAATGTGTGTAAGAGAGTAAATTTTTCTAATTTTAAGTCAGATTGACTTCTATTCTACAGGCATTAATACTTTCCCTAAAGTCTTTTTATATTTGTTTGTAAACATTTCCTCTTGATATATGAACATTGGAGATAAGTTATTAATCATTTAACTTTGACATCTTTGAAAAATGTGTATCTAAACTGTATCACACAAATTAAATGATGACGATTATGGTTGTCAAATACAGAGTTTGTGTAATACAGAATTCAGTTGTAATGGATTCACTATTTGAATACTCACATTAATTTATTAAAAATAATATAATTTGAAAAAAAAAAAAACCATGGCAGTTCAATTTCTTACTTTAATTTGTTGTTGGTGAATGGTAATCAAGCAAAGCTTGGCAAAAACATAATACAATTTTGCAAGTTGAACACGATTTTCAACACTATTATTTTTACAAAATTTTTCTGCACAACTTTATAACATTTATATATTTCAAATTACTTTGTTATGCTTCAATGAAGTCATTTTGAAAAAGAGTATTAGAAGTGCTGATTTTGTGAAGGAAAGTGACAATTTATAAAAGTAGAGAAAGCCATGCAATGCCGGGCCATGCAGCTAGTTTTATCATAATAATTTTCACTTATTGTTTTGAAATATATTTTAGGAAATGTTACTTAATTAGAAGCTTTTTACTATTCTATTATATGTTAAAAATATATCAACTTATTTTAATAACCTGTGTGGCAGTACTTGGTATATCTCTAAATAAACAAAGCTGACACATGTATTAAAGTTCCTCTTTCTAGATAATTCTTAATTAAATTTTTAATAGGTATTTGACTTTTTTATTATTTAGTATTATTTATATATAAATTATACTAACATTAAATTAACATTATGTAAGATTTTTTTTTATAAAACCTTTTTTAATAATTTTTTTTAGTTGAAGCACAGAGTTCAAGAGATTCCAACAATTGAAAAGTTCTTTCATGAACCACCACAATTTTGGCTGAACCTGTTAAAGCGATACATTGTTGAAGGAAAATATGTGATTGTATGTATTGAAAATTATTTTAAAAAAATGAAGAGTTTGAACTTTGAATACATTTTTTATGCAATATAAATGTCTTATTTTCTATGAATTTTATTTAGAATTTAAAAATGTTCCAATGTTTGATTTAGCCCATTTTAATGATGTCAAACATATTTTGCGCTAAAGGAATGTTTTTACATTAAATTTTTAAAGAATATATTTTTGAAACTGTAAAATTCATCATATTGTGAACTAATATTTATATTTTATTGCTAATTAAGGTGAAAGTATTTTATTAGCTAATTATTTTTAAAATATGCTCTATTATTTAAAATAACTTTTATGGTTGGTGTAATTCGAAAATTATTTTTATTTTATTCAATTTATTTTTTTCAAATAATTAATTATCTAGTTTTTTTAAATGCATTTCTATTTATTAGTTCTATCATACTTCTGGTGCTTAGGTAATGGGTATACCCAGCCCTGCCCTTTCTAAAACTCTTGCTTTGCAAGAAGAGGAGAGATTGGAAGAGCAGCAAAAAAGACTTGGACCTAAGGGACTTGAAGAAAAAGCAAGAATCTTAAAAGAAGCAATTGCAGCTAGTGAGGTTAGAATATATTTCTTTTTCTTTTTTTCTCTCTCTCTGCTGTACAGTTGATTGGTTTTCAAGTTAATATATGGATCTGTAGATAAAATAATTAAAAAAATTTAAAATGATTTTTTTTTGAGTTACATGCTGAGTGTGCAGTAAAAAAAATTGTCTTCTAAATGCAGTTATAAACTCAAACTCAGTAGAGCAACAGCCCATGAGGGCCAGGGTCTACTGTGCCTATCTCGGTATATGTGACCATTGGGCGCTGAGATGCATGAGCAAATGTCTCGATCAGGAAATGCAGTTATACCGGAATAAAATATCTGAAGGGTGACTTTGAGCCTTGACAGCACTTATGTGCACTAGCAGGTAAATTTACATGCCATATACAAGTGAGTCTTTAATGGCATGAGGATTCAAACTTATGACTTAACAGAAATACCAATCACAAGTTCGCTGCTATAACCACTTACACACTGCATATACCTGTCCACATGAGAAAAACTTTTCAAACAAAAATTATTTCTTGAAGTGAGTGATGAGAAAAACATAAAATTTTCAGTATTTAAGCAACCCCCCCCCCCTCCCGAAATGGAGTTATTTTGTAGTGTTTCTACAAGAACTAATCATTTTTTATGTGCCAGAAAACTTTTGTAAACTAGTTTTTGAATTGGTTTATAATTTAATGTATTATAAGTATAACCACTCAGGCATTTCCCAAGTGTTTCCTTTGAATGATGTTGGAAAAAGATCATGGTAGTTGTTGCTAAGAATGTTTGCAATGGCAAAGGACCAAAATTTGTCTTCACACAAAGTTTCTCACAGGCAAATTTCCAATATCAAATGAAAGACTTACACATGTTCACTTGGATGTTGTTAATCTCCTGCTACCTTTTGAGGAATATCATTATTCGCATTAATCAGTAGGTGCACATGATCATACCTTCAGTAGATCAATCAGCTAATTCTATTGCTGAAACTTTAATCACTGGTTGCATTATTAGATTTGGAGTACCCATGCTCCTAACTACGGAGATCAGGGTCAGAACTTTGAGAGAAGTATGTTCACGGCACTTGCAAAATTTCTTACTTTGATAAAACTTGAATAACTATCCATAAAATCCTGCTTCAAATAGAGTAATTGAGATTTCATAGACAACTTAAATTAGCTTTCAAATATGAATTAGATCAATGTTGGATTTAGCAGTTATCTGTTATCTTTCTAGGTCTAAAGACAGTTTTTTCTGAACATATTGGTTCACATGGTGCTGAACTCATGCTTCAAACCTGTGCTTTCCCAGATAGTTTTTCCCCCCTGCCTTTTAGTATTGCATATCAGTTAATAAATTTTTACTTCTTTGCAATCTTATTTTGGAGAAGCTTAATCCATTACAACTTATAATCATTCATCTTGAAAATTTTTTATATTTAAAGAGTTTCATAATTACATATGTTTGTTCATTAGGACTGTGTACAATGTACTATACAACAGCCTGCCTTTGGTTTAAAAGAATAGTATTCCCAAGTACAACCTTCACCCTCTGCAGTTCCTGTCTGCTGTTTCAAGGAAAGGAATAACTCATTTGAGTAAAACAATGAGATTTCTTTATAAGACATAAGCTTTGATATCCCTATCACTATAGGTTTTGGACAAGAGGGGATCTGGGGCTGTTTTTGTAATCGCTAGTGTAAAATATGTAAATTTTTGGTTTAAATGTCATTACTGATGTACAAAAATAATGTGAGAAAACTATCTACTTGCATGCTCTCTCTGTGGTAGCTGAGTGGTATGGGTATCGGATCGTGGCTTGCCTTGTCACGAGTTTGGGCCCAGTACCACTAAAGACCCGCCGTGTAGGGCAGCTATGCACGTTAAATCTGTCGAGAGCTGAAACGTCCTCCTGTTGGTGTGGTGTGGTAGTTAGGAGAGGGGGTTCCAGCTCAGGTGTCATCCACGTCACTTGACCTTGGTTCAAAATTATGTGGTCTGTCGCCAAAAGCCCTCGTGTAGCTGAACAGTGCGACGTTAATATTCAATCAATCACACACTTTCTCTATTTCTTTTTCATTTTAACTTCTATTTTAGTTCCTCTTTCCAAATATGTGCAAATGGTAATTACATGAAATAATCAATTGTTAATTATATTTACTATAGTTTAAGTTTATACTGTATCTAACATTCGCATTGCTTTTTTATTAATGAATTTTTTTTTTTATATATGGGAGGATTTAGATGTTTGCCTTTCATCTTATACTATATGATATTAACTTGAATTACATGTGTAAAGAAGCATTTAGTAAAATTATATATATATATCTTGTTTTTATTTATAGGTTAAACCACCTAAGGAGATGTTGAGTTCTATTGATGTGCCATCTGTAAAGTCAATTAAATTTCATCCCATTAAAAGAATATGCAATGTTTTTGAAACTGAAGACAACAATGTGGACTTTAACTTGAAAAAAATGCCTTGTCATTTCCAGATGGATGTGATTAATACTAATTTTGTTAGGGTAAAGTATATTAATTTTTTTTATTGACTTCTATTTTGTTGTTTTTTTACCTCTTGATTTTGCCTGAATTTTTCACTTTTGAAGAAATTGTAGTTCTCAAGATTTTCTCTCTTCCATGTATATTAAAGATACTAGTGAAAAATGTTTCATATATTTTGTAATAACTGTAACGATATAATTATATTAATCAATCTGAATATAACATATCAAGATTGATTTAGGTAATTACATTAAAAGAAACTTTATTAAGGTAAGCAATAGAAATTCCAAAGTTAATTTCTTTTTTTTTTCTTTCATTTTTCTAACTAGTACTAAAGTATATTCAGTGGAGGAGGATTCTTCTATGCTGACCAACTATGTTAAAACAGCCTCTATAGAAAAATGTTTAAAACAAAAGTATAAAATAAAATGAAAACGAAAAAATCACAGCCATCAATCACTCCTTGGTGTAAAAGTGACTATTAGTTAAAGTTGTATTGTATATGTAAGGTGCAGAGTATTATCAAGTTGTGCTTGCTGTTTTGTACAACAGTATCATGAATGTTAGGATATGGTCTTATTTGTTGCATGACAAGTATCCACACTGGAGCAGCATGGATTGCCTGCATTTGATTATTATTACTGCCTCCTTTGGCTTTGAAGCATAGAGACACGCAACAACAGTGGTGTACTCAGGAATACAGGAGTAGCACCAGATGAGTCCTGGTTTGGAGATGCAGCTTTATAATGAACGTGTCCATGTCTGGAGACTTTGAGGAGGTCCATGATCTGCTAACAGTTTATATTGTCATACACGCCCTGAACCTAGTGTCATGGCATGAGTAGCTATTGAATACACAACAGGAACACCTCTTGTTCAAGTCATGGGTAATCTGAACAGCTTGTGTTACGTTTCTCTGTTCTTAAGATCAGTGGGGCTGGGCCCTATCTTAGAGGACTTGAAGACCATCTTTTAACAATCTAGTACAAGATTCCATGTTGCTGTTATGTCCTTACTTATCTTGACAGAGGTGTTTGACTGCTGACTTGACCAGCACATTCTCCAAATTTTTCCCATTGAAAACATTTGGTCATTGGTTCCTGAAAAATTGGGCTGCTACCACTACACTTAATGAAGTGGGGCATAGATTTCAAGTAACATAGAATGATGTACCCACCTATATCATACTAGCTCAGTTCAACTTGATGCCCTACTGGCTTGAAGCAATTTTAGCTGCTGCAGTTGTGTTTACTAAATTTTGAACCCTGTATATCTTTAAATTTTTTACAAATTTAATCATGTTTTCTTCCTACATGTTGTTTGCATACAATATAAGAGTAAAGATTTGTTATTTGTGCTTTCTTTTCTGGGGTCACAGTTTTAATGATCAACAATATATATATATATATATATATATATATATTAGTGGAACAAAATGAATGTTGACAAAGTGAATATTGAAAATGATTTCACCATTTGCTGAAATTAAACTGGAAATAATGTACATGGTTATCATGTAACTGTGATCTTTGGATACTAAATTTGATTACATTTCATTACTTATGGCAATTTTACCAATGTGGTTGCTAGGTGATTATGATAAAACAAAAAAAATATATTTATTTTCTTGATTGAATTTTTACAGTAATATATGTATTTTAAAGGGAATGATTTTCTTAGTAAATGTTTTATTTATTGGTATATCATTTATAGAGTAGTATTTAATTTAGAAGATGAAGATTAATGTTTTAATTAGAATTTCTGGCAATAACCAAATTTTCAACAGTAATAAGATTTTTTATACGTTTAATTTAAATTTAAATTTAAATTTATTATTTTTTGTTTTAATTTTAAATATTTTATATCTAAATTTGAATTGAAATGGTGAGATTTTTTCTGATGTGTTTTATTTAAAATATTTATATGAATGTGTTAATTGTATTGAAATTATCAGCTATACTTATAATAAACTGAGTTGTCAGTTTATTAAATATATTTCCTTTCTATAATCATTAAAAATGTGAAATGTGTATTATCCTTGATTATTTGATTAATTTTTTAAAATAATTTTTATTTTGTTCTTATCTTTTGTATCTCTATTCTTTTTCTTTTTTTAATCCTCTTTTCTTCTACATTCTTTATTCTATCAACTCTTACATTTTAATTTTAGATCTATGTTTTGATGGATACTAGTCACCTGTCGCAAGAGTTGCGAATGTTCTTGCCTTTATATGTGG
The DNA here is from genome assembly GCA_019973955.1 of Trichonephila inaurata madagascariensis. Taxonomy (NCBI): domain Eukaryota; kingdom Metazoa; phylum Arthropoda; class Arachnida; order Araneae; family Nephilidae; genus Trichonephila; species Trichonephila inaurata. Next base: position 115,217 of record BMAV01017966.1, on the reverse strand, counting down.
AATTGCTTGATGAAAGTGCTATCAAGAGGAATGGAGGTGAACTTTTTTTTTAAATTTGTTAAAAAAATGTATGATTATGTGGTTTTTTAGTATTATGGGCGAGTTTAGATCAGTTGATTAAATTTTTACTTGGAGAAAATTTCCAAATTGTTTTCTGACTTTTTTAAAAAAATGTGTAGAACATCCACTGTAAAAAGAGGATTATCTTTATTTGTTAGCCTTTTTTTAATACTAAATTCCACATAATTTGCAATAAACTTTATTTGTAGAACCATGCAAATTTGCACATTACCCTTTAATATCAAGATGGAGTTCTAAAAGATGTCTTGTTCTATAAATTACTAAAACTCTGTATAATGTATAATTCATTTGCTGTATATCCTGCTACATAGCATCAGAATTATGCGGAATAATTTGTGCTTCAGACTGATCGTGCAACAAGGCCTAAATATTCTACCTTCCATCACTGAACATAAGTTTATCAATAGTTATTACTTTGTTACCATTATTTTGATTTTATTAATATTACTTGAACTTTTTTCTGTGTGTGAAATTTGCAATTTGTTTTTATTTAACAGTATTTATAAACAAAATTGAATAAAGTAAACAGAATAAAAACAAATAATTTTTTAATTAAACTTTTTGTACTTCAGAAACATTTGGAAACATGAAAAATACTTAAAAATCTTTTTCAATACTTTGTATTAGTTTTTATTTAAATTATAAAACAGCTTACAAGTGAAAGGGACTATTTTTTTCAATAATGATGTATGTAATAGATTGTGTAAGTAAAAAAATTTAAAAAGTTAATGTTAAATAAAATTAAAGATTCTTTTTTAATTATTTAATATGTTCCTTTAAAGAAAGTAAGAATTTCACTGTGGGAAATCTTTTAATATTTTTGTGGATTGTTTTTTGTTTTAATTATTATTAATTGGCTATCTAATAATAATTCAGAAAAATTAAATTATGATAGTAATGGATTAATTTCCTTAAAGAATTTTCTCGTTATTAATGCTATTATTTTCTTTGTAACTAATTTCTTGTAAAATGTAAATTTTGAATTTTATAAAATTTTGTTAATGCTTCTGACTTGGTTTAAAAAATGTGTCTGTTGATGTTTTGAGCATTTGACTGAACAAGATTTCCTACTCAACATTTAAACTTTTTTTACTCCAATTAATGGATAAATATTCTCTTAAAACACAAAATTTCAAAAATGTAAATATTGTAAAAAATGAGAATAACTAAATATATATTTCTGTGAAGAAAAGAAATCTCAGTATTCTAATATTATTACAATCACATTCAACATTTTAAAGAATTTTTGAAAGCGAAATTCCGATATTTTTGGAAGTAATTGTAGGATTTAAATGAAATTTAAAATTAATCCAAGAACTTAATAATTTGAGCTTTTAACCATAATAGAGAGATATTACAGGGTTAAATGTGTTTAATGTATGTATAACCATGTAATTAGAGTTATGAAAGTATTTATGGTTAACTCTTTTTATAATTTTTTTCTGGCTATGACACATTATTACATTAAAAAACATAGAATGAGACTTGATATGGTATAATTTTATATAAAAACTATTGCATATATTTTTTTTCTTCTTATAAAATGTTTCATTTTTAATGGTTAGTTCCAAAAAGCACTAACATTCTTTTTGACATTTGTATGTTTTTCTTACTTTGAAAATTGCATCCTTATAAAATGTCTTTTTATAAATTATTTATTTTATAAGTGCATTTTTTGTTTCTTTGTAGAAATTGTGCCATACCAGGAAATTGTAAAGCAATTAGCTGAAGATACGATTGGTATAACTGCTAATTTAGGATTAAATTATAGTCGCTTCTTTTGTGGAAAGTATGCACAAATGATTTGTGTTGAACTAATGGTAAGTATTTGAAGAATGAAGGGTTTTAAGTGATAAGAACTATAATTATTTATTTTTTGAAAAGTATAATAATATATAAAATATTAATATAAAATAAATGATTGTTATTGTTAAGCATGTATGAACTACAGAAATCCTTTTTTTTTTTAGCTTATCTTTTTAAGGTTTATGCATAATTTAATTTTTTTCTTAATGCTCATTAAAAGGTAACTTTTTAGTTTCTTTTGGTAATTTTTTTGATCTCTTACCATTTTTGTAATTTTTGCCATCTTCTGTATTACATGTGTTATTTCATAGACTATATGAATATATGAGAGGAAGTCAAAAATAAGCTATACTTTCAGTATATCAAATTATCCTCATACCATCTCACACTCGTGTTAAATTGGTTTGGCTGTAGACATAGGTGGGGAATATTGTCACAATTATATCATTTGTCTGTCCGCTATTCCTGCATACACATCATTTCCTATACGAGTTCATGTCAAACTAGGGTAGTGAACAATGAACTGATTTTCATGATTAGAGGGTGTAAAAAGAAGTTAAAATTCATCAAAGATATTTTTTTCAGTACAGGGATATTACTTTATCTCAAAATAGTGTTACTTTATGGATTGAAGAGTTTAAAAGTGGCTGTACAAGTGTTATGTTAAAAAGGAATGGTGGCTGGGAAAGTCACAACAGATAAATATTGCATCTTTAAACATCAGTCATGGTTCTGCCTGTTAATTTGATTCAAATGTAGACATTCGGAATGTTATGTGTTTTTTCATGACCAACCAAAAACCTTCTTCCTCGAAGGCATACAAAACTCATGGCTTCCTAGAAGTAGTGTATTGGTTAGAGAGAAGACGAGATTAAAAAATGTCACTGTTTTATACCTACTTTTGTTTACATAAATTGAAGGACAAAATATGTTGGCAATTTTACCTCATATGCTATTTTATTTACAGTTAACAAACTTTTTTTTATGTCTGTACTTAAGCAAAGTAGCTAAAAATATTTGGAAAATCATATACTGGGATGAAAAAAATGGATAATGATTGTAATTTATTGACAAATAAGGATATTTTTATTATATCTTTCATTTTTGATTTGTGTTTCTTCTTATAATAATTAATTTTTGTAATTATTTCCTTGTATAGCTGTTAGAAGTATTTAATTAAACTCAACTTTATATAGTTTTAAAGTAAAACCATGCAGAATATGTATAAATTTTTTTCCTATGCATATTCAGGTCATTTTACATGCTAAAGATGGTTTTATATTATATTATTAAAACTCTCTTCTTATAAATGCATATTAATGCACACAGTTCATTTTATAATATTCATTTGTAGTATGTATTATATGTATGTGTATTATCAGAATAAAATAGTAGTAGTTAAAAGATATAATACTATGTTAATAATTCATAAAAAATAATTGAGGACTGATTATATAGCATTTGATTATCTCTTAAATATTAAAGTCATTTTATCGAAGTAATAGAATTTATATCTTCTTTTTTTATATTAGGTAGAAGAAGAAAAATATGAAAAATCTGTTGATTGGATTCGGGAAATATTATATCAGATAGTTTTTGAACCAGCAAGGATAAAATCTTCAGCAAATAAAATGTTTGCTGACTTAGCAACTTTGAAACGAAAAGGAAGATCTGTATTAAAAACAATAATTAAAAGTCTCGTATATGTACCTGAAAGCAATAATTGGACTGCAAATATGCTGAGGCAGTCTCAGTTTTTGTCCAAGTTACTTAAGACACTTGAATCAAATCCTAATGAAGTAAGTACATGGATTGGGGGAAGGAATTGTGATATTTTTAGAGTGATGGCAATTTAAATTAATTAATTTTCATTTCTTTTTAAATATAACTAAGGAGTAAAAAAATTGGTATGTTTTTGATGTATTGTTTAAAAGTTATTTAAAAATTTTCACCAAATGCTATTGTTTAATGTTAGCTAAAAAAGACGTATGTGTTTTTAAGAAAATATAATAAGTATGAGTGAACTCTCTCTTTTATAACAATATCAAATGCTTAAAAAATGGATTGTGATATCTGATATTAACTTTCATTCTTCCAACCCCTCAGGGGGCTCATCTTCTTTTGATGAGTATGGGTGTCACAATCCTTTTCCAGTAGTGACTTTTTCCCAAGGGGTTTACTGTCTTTGGTAAACACGGGTGTCATGATACCAGGGTACCGTAGTAATCCTTCTCTATTTTCAACCCTCTTTCTTGTCATTCAATTTTCCTTCACATCTAGACTACAGACAATTATTTTGAAATGTACCTGTATACAATTATTGATTAATTTGTTTTTATTAGATTATTCATTTTTCGTTAATATCATATTTTTGTATTCTTTTGTATTGTGTTAAATTAAATCTTTTTTTTTAATTTTTTCAACTATTTATTTTGAAATTTGCATTATTACTTATTTGTTTTTGATTAACACTATATGATTAAAAAGCTGCCTGTTTGCTATGTGTGAGGTCGTGTAAGGAAGAAAATGGTGTCCTAGGCATACCTTTTGTGTTCCCTTTGGCCCATGCTTTGCTGTAGATGGGAGGCGGGAGTGAGCCCGCTCCTGTCAATGGGCTGGTGATAAGTCTCTTCGGAGTCCCCAGAGAGACCTTACTGTAGAACTTGGGCTGCAGATAAGGGATGTTAGGTTTACCCATTGAATCCTCACCCTGATGCTGTAGTGCTATATCCTGGGTGTACTCCAGGTAAGTGCTCAGCCTGACTAATGTCAGTTGACCAATGCAATGCCTCCCTTTTGGACTCTGTGGTGGGTGGAGGCATGCCAGGACGAAGTTCTCTTCACACTTTTGGATCCAAGTCAGCTGTGCCCTGTTAAAAGCCTTGTTTTACCCACTTTCACCATAGATCAGATTTCAGCACATTCGAGATTTTTACTTGTTTCTTTACCTGACGATGAAATGTCTTAAAAGTCGCCATTTGCTATCCATAGAGCTTTAATAGGAATACATGGTGAACCGAAATCTATAAAACGATTAAGGTCCAAGGAACTACTTATTGAAACTCTGTCTGCTATACAAACAAAGTTCTTTTTTCTTGCAAAAATGTTTCTCAATTCTCTTGTAATGATAAGTCTACATAAAACTTAACTCCTACAGTGGTGTCATTTCTGAACCTGACTTGTTGAGCTCTCCTGAATCAGAAATACTTGAAGGATTCTCTGATCAGAGTGTAATTCAAGTAAGACGAATAACGATAAAAAAAGATTCAACCGCGTTGTTCCAACAAAACATTTAATTCTAACTTTCTGTAGCCCGAAACTACCAACAACAATCTAGGCTGGTTATTTAAACCACAAAATATGCACATACATTCCAAATCCTCTGTACTGCTTCTAGTGTCAGAGGTTCAGACATTCACAAACAGCCTGCTGTGGGCAATTGATCAGCATTTGTTGGTCATTCTTCCACAGATTGCAGTCTGGAGCAGAAATGCTTTAATTGTTCAAAACCTCATTCCTCTGATTTAAAACTATGCCCTAAGTGGGAAAACCAGAAAAGAAATCCAAGCAATTAAAACTAATAAAAATGTATTATACGTAGAACCCTGAAAATTAATTGCCCTGCAGGTATCCCAGCCTTACGCCCAGGCTGCCAAACCCTCAACTGCAACCACTACAGCCCAAACAGATGAAAATATTACAAAAATATAATACTTTTTACAATTACTGCTCTAATATCCCTACCTAAGCCAAATATATCTTCCTCAATTCCTTCAGTTTCCACATCGTTGTTTTTCACTCAAGCACACCTCTTGCCTCCCACATCTTCAATAGAACCTATAATGTCGGAGTCTTGGCTATCTATTACTGTGTTTAACACCCCTGTTCATTCATCGTTGTAAGATCAAGTAACTGTTATCAAATCAAGAAAAAATTTTCCATCTAGGTTTACCTCCTTACCAACTAAAAAAAGCCATCTTTTCCTGCATCTAATACATCCATCCTGGCATGTGATAATCAAACTTCCTGTATATCCGCTACAACTCGAGCTTTGAAACAAAATGCGAAAAATCATTCAAAAAAGGATAAATCGACAAGTAACCCCAATATTGAAATAAAAATGCACCCCTCAAACGGAAGAAAAGTTCTCCAATACAGGATGCATCAGACGAAAAAATTCTTAAATACAATGTGGAGGAATACGTTTTAAATGAAATACCATTGTCACATGTTCAATATTTCTCACCTTACAACACCCACTCATATTACAAACGGTAGAAAGTAATTTTTTTAGTTTCATAACTTTTGAAGCAACATATATTTTAACAAATTTTTTGCAATTTCTATGCATCTTATTTCATTTTTCATTGATCTGTTTTAACCTTGTCTGACTTGGTGGGGTGTCCCCCACAAAAAATTTGATGTTTTTATATCATATGGATTAGATTTTTATATTTTATTTGATACTTTACCCCCCTTATGCAACTGTAAATGTATTTTGTCAACATTTTAAGACAGAATAAGATCTTGTACCAATGAACCGCACACACACACTTTATTTTTTCAAAGATTTTGGATAATGTACAGAACTATATTTTATACTAATTTGTAAAAATACTTTCTTAAATAAGTTTTAAAATAGCAAGTGGTGTTTTGTTTTTTAGGTTGTTGAAAAATTAAATGCTATCAAAGAAAGTGTAACAAAGCCTGAAACAATGATTGTTCACCTTGCTGCTAATTTAGACAATCTTAAACAAAAAGTAGAACCAGAGTTACCTTGGGTACAAAACTTTTTGCCTCCTACCATCCAACCTGCAGTTATGAAGTATGTATCTTTTTCTTATAAAAAATATAAATTTTAAAATTATGCTGTACATTAACTATATGTTGTGAATGGATATTGCATGCAAAAGTTCTCTTATACTACCATGTAAGTCCACTGTACCAGTGTCTAATTTAATGTCACAAGTTAAAATTGTCATCAGCCTATAATATTATGGCAATCATTGCATCTAATTTTTTAGAAATCAATTTATATTAATAGTATTTCTTTTTGTTATCTTTACTTTGATGCTTTCATTTTTTTTTTGAACATGTTTATTTATAAGATTTTATTGAGTATGATTTAAACTTTTTGCTTGTTAAAGATGAAAATAATCTCCAGTAACAAGTAATAATAATTGTATTAATAAATGAAGGCAAATTTTATTTTTTTATAATTTTGTTATATTGAACACATATTATGTAATCATTGATCTTCAGTCTTTTTATTCATATGTACAGCAATGTGTACATTTGAAATAGTATGTTCATCAATAATAGTTAATCAATGTTCTATTATTGCTTTTTCATACCCAAGCAGAAATTTATCAATATCAAGATTCTCTGTTTTGAAAAGATTTTGGCACCCTGGTTATGGAAAATCTCTAACAAATCTTTGAACTACTTAGTACAACATTAATTTAATCAAATCTGTAATAATAGTTTTTCTTTGTTAGGTATATAATTTTTGTGAAGCTATAGGTTAGAAAATTTCAACCTGCTTTTGCTTCCTACTATTTTTCTTTAAAAAGGTGAAAGTTAAAATAGGAATAAATCTAACATCTGTTTACATTTGTTAAATTTTCAATCTAGACTAAATTATTTTTTCTTCCAGCAACATTGTGTCTTATTACTATCTTGTTTTCTCACATTTCTTATTTTAAATTTCATGTTAAACAAAAATTTTAGCATTTTCAAAGTTAAAGTTGTTCTCCATATCTTTTCTAGCTCTCCTTTTAAAAAATGCTTTGAATTATTGAAACCTGAAACTGAAGATGGTCCTCTTGGATTAATTGTTGGTGTTGGATCTGTGGAAACTTCACATCTTCTGAAGTGTGCTCCTTGTGTCACTTCATATACTGATCCTGATTATGCTCCACTCTTGGTTCTTGTTCAGTATCTTACACAGCTGGAGGTATATTAAAAGGAAATTTTATTTTCATATTAGTCTGTTCCTTTTTTTTTTTAAAATTAATGTTTAAGTTAAAATTATGTGTTAAATGCTATTTGAAATGTCAAGTTATTCTATTTAAATTTAAATTCAAGTAGTTCATGGCATTTAAAATAATTGCATCAAAGCCTTAATTATTTTTATAAATACTAAAAATAAAATGTAGGTGCAGCCTATAGTGTATATCTTTTAAAAAATTATATTTTATAAACTATTATGTAAAATTGAATCATTTAGTTTACTGTGGAGTTTTATCAAAAATATAATAGCTATGCTGTTATATTCCTCTCTGGTAAGGAAAACATATGGAAAATTAAATTTGACATCTGAGAGAATGACAAAATTATGATTTTTGTATATATATTAAAATTTGTGTTGCAATGTATATATTATCTTAAAATTTTTAAATTAAGTTCATTCAAATTTTATTATTTCAAGGGTCCAATGTGGCGTCAGATTCGAGGACTTGGGTTAGCATACTACTATGATATATTTCTAGATCCTGATACTGGCTTAATTTATTTCCTACTGGGAAATTCCATTCAGCTATTCTCAGCTTATACAGAGGCATTAAAAATTGTTGTAAGTTCAGCATTTTTTAAATTTATTTTGAAATTGCTATTACTATCTTGTTATTTATAAATCTTGTTTTTTACACTGACAAATTTTAAATTGATTTTACTTTTTGATTGAAATTATGAAGAAAAGACTTGCTATAATCATGAAATAGTTTTGTTTTATCATTTTATTTTCTAAATGTTTTAATAGTGTTGAATAATTAAAGAACATTTTTGGGGGGGCTTTAGAAATATTTAGTATATTTAATTCATAATTTCATTAATATTTCTAATATTAAATACTCAATACACAATTCTATTCACAATTTCTTTTGTGAATGTCATCCAGTTATTGATTTTGAATGTTAATTAGCATCTAAAATATCACAAATAATATCTATAAGCATACATTTTTTAAAAAAAACTCTTAAACTTTTGTAACATTACTGGTTTTTACAAGATATCTAATTTCGTGATTGTGAAAAATTGTGAATTAAAAGTCTTTTTGTTATAGGAAGCACATTTGAATGGGAAAGCCAAATGGGAAAAGGAATTCCTTGAGTCTGGCTCAAGCAGTCTAGTGTTTGATATTATTGAGAAAATAAAAACTGTAGCTAATGTGACGGAAGAATCTTTGAAAGCTTATTTCTCCAATATTGATATGAAATACACTAAAGAGCTGCTTGAAAAAATATCACAGGTTACTCACAGTGACATGGAGCGTGTTGGCCAGAAATATTTGAAACCACTTTTTGAAGAAAGCATTTCAAAATGTTCTATTTGCTGTCATCCTAGTAAAGTTAATGATCTAATTGAAAGTTTCAAAAAGTGAGTTTTTTATTGATTAAATAGATTTTAAAAAAAATTATTAGACTGCATTAGCATTACTGAACAACTTTTTAATTATTGTTGAATTTCAAGTTTGACATGGACTAATTGTTACATACCAGAGTTAAAATTAGGTCTCAAAGTAATCATATGACATTTGAATGGTAGGAGAATGAAATATTATTTTGAATATTATCCTTAAAATTAGAATGTGTTCTAATAGTATCTTGTGTTACTTTTATTTAAAGTTAATTAAAATTGAATGAAGTTTTAAACATTTAGAAAAAGGACTTTAAATTAAATTTTATCTACCCCTACCTAATTTTCAAATTTTCACTGTATATGTGTGTGTTATTTATAATATATTCTTGTACATATACAGCATGTAAAAAATTTTCAGAGTACATTTTTGATTGTTAATGCATACTTTTAACACAGAAAATTAGTTTGAAAGTTACTGGTACTTGTTATACACTGGATATAAAAATTATAGTTTTAAAAATGAAAATAAAAAATTAGACTTCGGATAAATATCAAAATATTATTTATATTTAAAAGAAATGACATACCTTATAAATTTTAATGACTTGTAGTTCTATAGAAGTATACTATTTTTTCAAAAGGCTGGGGTAATACTTTGAACAAATAACTTTGAAACATAATATTGCATATGTGCATTTCGGGTTTCTTTGTAAAAAAGGGGGTGCATGTTATATGGCTGATATATTTGAAAATTAAAAAATGCAGCTTGAAAATGTAGGTGTGCATTATATGTTGGATTGTATGGTACTTGATTTTAGAGTTGGTCTAAATCATAAACAAGATGAATGTTTTTTCACATAAGAAATGTTTTGGATTTATACTACAAATTGTGAAAGGCAGTGAAAATCTGTTTGAAAATTTAATAATGTGATAAAAGAATGAGCTTGAGAGTTGAATAATGTCTATCATTAAAGACTGCCTTATGGAATAATGACTATTTCATTTCAACCTACTTTCTAAGTCAATTCATTGGCATGGTGTAGAAATATAAAAACAGATATGTAGTTTTAGGTTGTCATCCTTAATGTATCATTTTATTGGAGATCCATTATTTCTTAAGTAGGTATGTTGGGAAGACCATTGTTTCTTTAGTAGATATAGAGTTATGTTAGCTGAACAAAAACAATCAACAAATTGCATAGTTTATTGTTAGTACATTTGGCAAATACATACATATTTACAACTGTTATATGTCAAGTATATGATCTTTTACATTTATAGTGATGGTTATATTTGATGTTTTTAGTTTTTTTGCTGCAGTTTCAAATATATTTATATTTGGATTAATGATATTGAAAATGTCAATGAGTGTAGTCAATCTGAAATGCAAGTCAGATGTATCAGAATACTCTGGAGAATTTAAAACTGTTTGCATTTCTCTCTTTCTTTTGAGATAATAGTATTGGAGGAATTATTTTTAGAAATTTTAAAGGAAGTAGGAATTGGATTTTCTTCTAAAATCACAATTTTGAGTTATAAAAATGATTTTATTCTGTGCAAATTATAACAATTACAAGCTTGTTTTATTAGATGCATGTAAAATGTTTGCTTTAATAATAAAAGTTGTAAAAACTGATATTATTTCATGCATTTTATCTGAAAATTACAGTGTTTTATAAAAGAAATTTTACTAATCTATCTTTTTTATTTTCTAGATTATCACGCAACCTGACTGTATTGCCATCCTTGGATGATGAATTGGTCACAAAATATTAACATAACATTTAAATCTAATGAATTAAATTTGTTTGATTTTATATTTATTATAAAAAAACGACTGAAATTTTTTTGAATCCTTTTGAATTTGTTTTGATTTGATTTATTTTGTCAAAAATATGTATTAAATAGTATTTCTTTTATATATCCCAATAGCTGTACATTCTACACTTTTCATAAGACATTATTTTACATATTTTTAACACACTTATGTATGAATTTTGGCAAATAATTCAGAATTATTGTAAATGAAAGATAATTTATGGGCACATAATTCTATGAAAATTGATGAAGCTATTGTCTTGTGCAAAAATTTTAATCATATTTATAGATGGGAAGTTTAATACATGATTTATCAATTTGCAGTAAGAGAAATTTGTATATTGTATTAATTTGAATTGAAAAGTAAAGAAAAAATTGTCTGCTTGATACATTTTTATTAAATTGCTGTTTATATAAAATAAGCTTTTTTTTTTTTCAATTATAAAATTTACTTAAAAATTGATTTTGATGTTCCTTAAATAATGTGCATGTCTAAAGATTTCATCCTTAAATACTTGAAGTATGCTATTGAAGCTTTACAATTTTATATGGTATAGAAAAATTGATGGATTGCAGTAAATTTACTGTTTCTTTTAATTAATTTAAGAACAGGAAAATAAATGTTAACTCACTTCTATAATACTTTTAATGAAATTTTTTTTTAGTTCTGTAATAATTCAAAGGATTTATTAGTGGTTCATTTCAGTGGAACAAATAACTCTTATTAGAGCGCAGAATTTTCTTATATGCTTTCTGTTCATAACAATGACTAAATCAGCCATTTACTTTCAGTGTAAATTTTCAATTTTAGGGATATGAAAAAAAAAGACTGCAAGTAAATTTTTTCAGGTCTTGTAGCTTTTTATGTAACATACTTTATATCAGTGTTTCTGAAACTAGGAGACATGACCCCAACCTGAGGTCACGAAAAATTTTAGGATTTTTTATATATTTTTTTACATAAGAATAAAAAAATTTTTTATGTTGAAATCAAAATTTGATGCTTTTATTAAAAAAATGTTACTTTGCTACCCATCCGGTCTAGTGTTTAGCGATGCTGACTGCTGTGCCATTGGGCCTAGGTTCGAATTCCGGAGAAGGCATGCGTGTTTGTAAATGTATAGTGCTTTTGCGGCATGGGGGGGGGGTACTCTAAATAGCCATCAAACCTCAAGACCTCTTGTGAGTTGGGTGGAAGGGGAAAAGAGAAGGGAAGCCCCCTACCACCTCCAGGTGATACCTCCTTCAAAATTCGGATGGAACCAAGCCAAATTGTACTGTCACCTACACAGTGCTCAAAGCTATGGCAAACGACGGGCATACGTTTACCCCCTTGCCATGATGAATTTCATGGACCTCGACCTGACACTTTCAAACAGGTGGCATTAGAAACAACAATATTATGTTACCTAGAAGCATAGTTGAAAAAGAGTAGTTAGAAATGTTTGTTGCAACAAAAATTTTTATATGAAAATAATGAAACAGAGCATAAAAAAAGATGAATTGTTGAAAGTAATAAATGAATGTCTTTGATGTCTTAAGAAATATTTCCTTGTGAATGTTAGTACAAAAGGATTTATAAATAGTAAAACCACTCAAAAATGTTGTTGAAAATATCACTCATTTGCCACTAAAATCACAAGAACTTGTTGAGCTATCAACAGATTTGAGGTTACTATTGATTTTAATATGAAGTCCTTAGAAAGTTTTTGGCTAGGGGATGTAGAAAAATTTCCAACAATTTTTGAAACTGCAATATGAAACCTTTTGCCTTTTTCTGCAACTTTTTAATTTGAGACGATATTTCCATGTTTAACAACCCTAAAATCAAAGTATCGATCCAGTCTAAAAAATATTAAGAAAGTACTTCTTCTGGTGGTGTACACTATTATTCCAAAATTTAATAACATAATTAAAAATAATCAAGTGCATCCTTCCCATTGATACTTAAATCTTGCGTATGTTATTTATAAAATGTGATGATGTCAGAAGTGAACTCAAAATGACTGCACTTATAATAAACAAATAGTTTATGTATAATTTGTCATGTAATTGCATTTTATAATGTTTTTTTTTATTTTGTTACTTAGTTAAAATTTCTATTTCATTATATTCAAAGTAAAAACTTACTGCCGATGTTTGTTACAGCAAAACAATAGAATATTATAGAAGTACCCAAGCATGAGTAATCTACACAATGCTTATGGGGTCACCACCCCGAAAAGTTTAAGAGTCCCTGTTTTATATCAATGTAATTGCATCACAGCTCTATTGTGGCCATGATAGCGTAGTGATCAAGGTAATGGACTTAAGGCAGACCTGTCATGAGTTTGAGCTTAGTACTGCTGAAGACTTGCCATGCAAAGGAGGTCAATGCATGGGTTAAATATGTTGAGGCTCAAACGTCTCCCCTTTGGTGTGGTGTGGAAATTAGGAGGAATTGCCAGCTCAAATGTCATCATTGTCCATTGACCATGGTTCAAAATTACGAGGTCCATCACCAACAGCCCTCGTGCAGCTTTATTGTGCAACATAAAAAAACTCTCAGTCGCACCTCCATTATTTAATTAGAATCATAAGTATCACTTTAGTGTTTGTTTAAATTTCCATTTTGTTATAGATAAACATTTGCTTTCCAAACAATTTAATGGCACTTTACGATTAATATACAGTCCTCTCAAACAGACTAAATATTACAATATCCAATTTATTTTGTAAATACTCTTAATCTATCAATAATGAAATTTAAAATGATAAAGATGCAAATTTCACTAATTTCTTGCGTGTTGATTTTACAGTTTTGAAGTAATTTGCAGATTTTTTGCAAAAGAAAGTTTTTTATATAGTCCTTTCCATTATAAGAGTTGGATACTTTCTACATAGAGCTCTAATTCATCTGGACTTAAGGATTTAAGACATTTGCCGTCGGCTCTATTACAATTGGGCACATAAGCAATCTATTCAACTTAAGATTGTGCATATTATTCATAATTATCTTTGACATCTTTCTAGTTAATAATGAAATCACGAATCCCGAGGTTAGGAGTGAAAATGGTAGTTTGCATGTCGGTTTTCACATTAAATATTTTTAACTGAAAAATTTGTTCAGTGTGTGAAACAAGGGATAATAATCATTAATTCTAGAAATGGGAGGGTAAAGTAAAATCTCTCAACAAACAGAAAAAGAATTCTTGATGTGTGCTTATGACCACACACGATAGAAGTGAAAACTTCTGATATATTCTATGTACTACAATTTCTTTTATGACATTTTCTCATGCCTGTGTTACGTAGTTCTCTTTTTTTTGTGCCCAATCTTCGGTGGATTTGTTAATTTAAAGTATATACAATTTAAATGTCAATTAGTCTAATTTAAAAATATTTTATATGTAAATTACTTATGTAGATTATATTTATATAATATATATGTTTATATGGTACAAACATATTATGCCAAGATTCAAGGATTTCCCAAGTGTTGTACACATTGAATTGGTAACCTTGTGCTTCCTTTCATATAATGTCGCCAGTACCGTTCCAATAATACATAAATACCGTTTCTATAACTCCGAATACTATGTAAGGCTAGGAAAATTTATCGCCCTGATAGGCATTCACTTTTCTTAAAATTTCTAAGCAAACAAAAGGTTCGTACTTTTTCACAATTAATGCTTTTATTTTCTCGTAATCTCTTGGTTGTCATCACTCATCGGCTATTAACTTCATTAAAATTTCGGACTTTAATTCTTTTGGCACATTTTTGTGCTTAAATGCTCTTTCTACTGAATCAAAATATAGATCTCATGTTTCTTTTCTTCAATCTCCTAAACTGACCTGAACTCAGTGGCGCAACAGCCCATAAGGGCCAATGCCTGCTGTACCTATCTCAGTTTACATGACCTTAGGCATGTGCAGACGTTTCGGTCAAGTGGATCAACCCGTAAGATAAATCCTTAAGCCTTCAATCTCCTATATAAGAATAATCTTTTTTTCCCCAATTATTTTCGCTTACTTTTCTCTCGTTCACTCGCTGGAGTTGAGTGGAAGTGGGCTGCATGACAGTGATATTAAAATAAAGAAAATAAAACATCACAGAAAAAAGTGTGTGAAATTTTTACTTAAAAAAAAACAAACGCGCCTAATGAGTTTTCAGTTCAAAGCTAAGCGCGCGTCGCCGATCCGAGCACGATTGCCGACTGGAGCCGAATATATTCGATTAGCGTAACGCACCCGTGAGTGAATATTAACATCGCACTGTTCAGCTACACGAGGGCTTTTGGCGACGGACCACGTAATTTTGAACCAAGGTCAAGTGACGTGGACGACACCTGAGCTGGCACCCCCTCTCCTAACTACCACACCAAGAGGACGTTTCAGCTCTCGACAGATTTAACGTGCATAGCTGCCCTACACGGCGGGTCTTTAGTGGTACTGGGCTCGAACTCATGACATGCCTGCCATGACCCGATACCTTGACCACTGGGCTACCGCAGCCCGCGTAATGCACCCGAATCTGACGCTTAATTTGATTACTTAAAAAAACACCCTATTATGTTTTAACACGGAATAGCTGCATGAAACTTTGCATTATTGTGAAAGAGGATAATACTGTACCGACCGACAATGCTGGGCTTTTCGCGACCAATGTAGATAGCAGTGTGTCTTACTGAAAGTAGAAGGCTAGGTGGCACGACCTTCCAGTGAATTATTTCTTGTGCATCTTACTAAAGATTCAACAAAATGGGATGTAATTCTGATTTCTACTTTAATGTAGGCGATTTAGAGAGCCGATACTCAGTCTGTTGACGCTTAATGTTCCAATGCATAACCAATTTTTCTTGTCGCAATTCATTTCAAGAATGACTCGTATTTGATACTTGAAAGCAAGAAAACGTAAGCCTATATAATTCCTATATCATTGATCTGTAGAAAGCTGATGTGAAATTCAATGATCAAATTTTCTGGTAACTTAATTCTGATGTTTTCTGACTGTTGTCTGTGGCAAACATTGAAGATTTTAACTAATTCTGGCATCGTTAGATTTGGATTGTTTCTTATCACTTAGTAAAGAGCGTCTTCTCCAAGAAGCGCGATTTCTTCAGTTTCCGTCTCCTTCCTAAAATTTCTGAAGCTATCGATGTCATGTTCTACAGTCAATTGTATGCTTCTCATAAACCTGAGGTATATTTTGAAACACTACAATTGCTTTCATTTACTTCATGCAATAAATAGTGTCTCGCATATGCTTTATCACTTGCCATATTATATTATCTCGGATGTTTTTACCGAATTCTCTACTATCAGAACCCCCTTGCATTTGTATGCTGAGTATCTAGGCGTTTCATTGGCCGATGATTCCAGTCATTATAACATCAAGTGCAACGTCGATTCAACTGGAGATCTGCAAAAAAACAGGAAGAACTGTTGCCTACATCTGATAGATGCATCTCAAAAAGAAGAGTCAGATTATAATGTATGGATTAAAAGTATCAAGAACAATACACGTAAAATATAAATTCGACCAAACTAAAAATTTATATCACTGTATATTCATCTTAGTTTTTTGAAGATGCAACAAGAAAGAAATAATTATGAAATTTTTTTTCACATTGCTAATCTTTGTTAGAGATGGTTATGATGATTATGAAATTAAAATATTTTACACCCAAATTTACCATACTTAATTAACCCTATTTACAGAGAGTGATTCTTCTAATATTAGAAACCCCAGAACCGTAATTTGCATACAGAGATGCGTAGAATATCAAAATTGCTTAAATATATATGTTTAATATTTTCTACTTTTTATGAATAACTGTATTTTCCTAATATATGGGAACTACTTTTATCTGACAAAGTGCAGAAATTTGATGTGACATTTATTCAACTCATGGAAAAAATAGTCAGCCACATGCTGTCTCTACATCAGTGCTTCTCAAACTTTCAATGTTTGCGATCCAATATTCAATCAGAATTTTCATTGCCCCCCCCCCCCTCCACGTACAAACAATAATAATGTATTGAATTCACTAATACTATACTATGACGCTAAAGCTACAATACGACTTTAACTTCTTAAGTGTCACCGGCGTAGTTAGATGTCTCGCTCAGCCAAAGCGTTAATTGCCTCGGACGTATAAATACGTTTTTCCGAAGTACGATTTTTTCTGTGCACCGTTATCGATAAAATTATTCTGAAAGCTTTGGAATGCAATTAAAGGGATCTTAAGTGCTTGCGAAGGATTTACTCCTTTCAGAGGATTTGCCTATTTATATGCCTTTTCTCCCCTTCCTAATACATCACACACGCGTGCCTAGGAGGCATTGGGGAGCGAATCGCGTAACTTTTAATCGGCAGTTAAGGCATTAATTATAAACTTTACGAATTTATCAAGATAAGTGTTACTTTTTGTATATAATTGTATAGGACGAGCCCATGGATCACTGGTAATTATTAAACTTGTTCTTAACTTAGTATTGTTAAATTTATTATAAAATACATTGTGCAGTGCTGATACATTTATAAGTGTATTATATCAGTGTAAATTTGTATTTTATTTTTTATTAAGTCAGAATGTATTTCGTTCGTTTACTTTCAGCAAATTAATTATTTTTTTAAATAACCTTTTGCCTTATCTATATGCTCCTGCCCCCCTCATTGAGTTATCACCTCCCCCTTGGGGCGGACGCCCCACAGTTTGAGAAACGCTACTCTACAGGCATCCATAATTAGGAGAATGTTGCCGCCAAGGATTTTTTGTACTAAATGACCTTTGGATCACGTACCATATATATTCGATAGGACTCGTGTTCTGGAATTGTCCAGAATGTTGAATGGTCCAGACTCATCTTGAATGGTCGGAGACGATGCACATTATTATCCTGGAAAATCCCACCATTGTTTGAGTACATGGAATCCATAAATGGTCTCTAGGTAGTTGAACCCGTCTGATACAGAGCTGATGCATGTAAATTTATGGAGGCTCTTAAGTCCTAATGGTTATGAGGATTGAGTTTTGAGAGTGGGTTACTTGTGCTTAGAGGTGCCCTGCTCATGACTAGACTGTGGCTCAAGGTTAGTAGCTGAATATAACTATACTCTATCAATTCGATCAGATCATCTAAATTCGATTCAATTTGATCAGAGAACCTAGTCTATACCATCTAAAGACAGATCAAACCATTAAGGAGCCATCCTTATTTTACACAAAGCCTTAATGGCAACTAATGTCCATAGTCCTTAGGGTATGCATAACATTTGATCCATCCTGTCAGCTCTTGCCTACTGGAATTGGGACTCATTTGAGCAAGACGCGTTTTTCTGATCATCTAAATTGCCAACCGATATGTTTACGATTTCGTCGAAGGCGTTGTAGCCGATGGCTTATCGGATTGGCACTCGATTTGGTCTTTAGCTGCTGTGTTCCTAAAACACCAAATTTCACTGGATTGTCTTCATTGACATGTCTATTATTCAGCTCACAAAGATTGCTGCTGCTATTTAACACAGTGTTGCTTGTCTGGTAATACTGGCTGTATTATCTTAATCTTTCAGTAGGCGTGGTCTGCTATTGCAATGCCCGTGGTGAGAAGTAATACTTAAAATTATATATTCTGGACATTGTTGATCTAGAGATGTTAAATTTAGTAACAATCACCGAAATGGAATAGTCCATACGCTTAACTCCAAATAGGATTCCACATTCCAGGTTGTCTATTCTTTTCATGCGATCATAATCATGTCAGAAATCTTTTCAAGTCAATCATTGGAGTACACGTGTGTGAAATCTCATCATTTATACATTTCCAACATGATATTACTTATACTGGATATTTGCATAGTTCTATCCGATGATTTTAGGCCTTTCAACACCCACATACACACTAATAATACATCATAGAAATACATGATGGACAGATTAAATATCCTTTTAGTCAGTTAGAATTTAAATTCTAAAACAGAGGACCAAGAATGCAAAACCAATGTATGAAAAAAAATATTGACCAAAATGGATAACTATTGTATTTTCTAAAACTATCACAGACTTCGGACAGTGAAGTTGGGTTGAACTTGCTTTATGGAACCCTAGCCTTCCCATTTAGCTGAAAATTGATACATAATGAAAGAATGAAGAATATAAACCAAGATTGAAAATAACTTAAGCCTAAAATTTTCTCGTATAAACAAACAGCAAGCTATTAAAAAATAAAGCTATTTTTTTTGAATGAATGTTATATGAATGGCAATATAAGCAAAAAGAATATAATATTTTCAATGAATATATTATATAAATGGAAATATATAAACAAAAATACAATTATATAAATAGAGAGCAATATTAAATTTAAAAATTTACCGAAAGAGAGCTGAGCGGAATAGACCGCCGAAAGTGTTTAATAAACACTACACAAGGAGCTTGGAACCTTGTACAGAGATATTCCTCATGACAGTTTGGTGAAATCGGGTATTGTGGACTGATAAATCTCTGAACAGGAATGTTTTGCAGCATTGATTAATTATATTATGACACATTAATATATTTTAATATCAATTTTTTAATCAAAGACTGTTTTATAATTTTTTACTCATTTAAAATAAATATTTTATCAAGTTTGGTATTATAAAAATTATTGGTGTCTATGGAAAATTTTATTTTAAATAATATGTGTAAAGACAACAAGGAAGAAAAATTTTAACGTTAATGAAACAAATTTTAATAATATACATAAGCAGTTAACAAACGATTTTGGACAATTAGTTCCGAGCCATTTTCGTTAAAGTTGCTTATTTGATATCGTGGAGTGAATTTTCATGAATATATATATATATATATAAAGAAAAACTCTGAGGTATCTAGAGAATTAATAAAAATAAATGAAAAAAAATATTGTCTCTTAATTTTGCTTGTCGGTATATTTTACGGCCTCTTTAAAGCTAATAAATTAGAGTGGCTTAAACTATATGAAAATCTATCTAGAGATGTGTATATCCTGGAAGAGCTTTTAAAATAGAACTGATTTTTTTTCGCATTGGAGTCTTGCCGTTTACTGCTTTAATTCGTTGCAAATCTCTTCCTTATGTGAAAATAGCGGTGACAAAAAAGTTCCGGCGTCATCCTCACTCTTAAAATGTGAGAGAGAGAGAGGAAAAAAAAGATCTTTTGCTGAAGTTGCAAATTGTTGAGAGCTCCTGCTGCTGCAATCTGGCGTTGCCACCTTGTCATTGTAAATTATGTTAAAAAATGCGCGGCGCTTCCAAAATAAGAAGTAAAAAGCCCGACGCGAGTTCTATTCGCCGAAATGGTTCTCGCAACACGTCAGATTATTTTCTTTTGCATAATAAGAACTTCGTGGAAATCATTTTTCATTCTTCTGAAGGCTGTGTAAAGAGCACTGCCAGACTCAAAATTTGTTCCAGTCTTAGTTCCGTACCAGTCCTTTCCATCTCAGAGTGGAGTTGGAAAAATTTAAAATAGGAATATCGAAGATATAGTCTGAAAACGAGATTAGTGTGTTATTGCTATACAAAATGGCATAAAGTAAAGTTATACTATTTTTAAAGAATTATTAAAAGTATTAAAACAAATAAATATTTTCATTCTGATTGTTTTTTTATTTGTTGTATGCCATGTGGTAAACTTATAGAATAGAAGGTATCTTCAGAATATTTGGAGTTCCATATAAAATTAAGCTATATTGAAAACTGATTTATCTGTTAATTATATAAATAACTTAATCGGAGGAATCCAAATATTCTGAAGCGGCGAGAGATTCTGTCAGCGCGAGAGAGAATTACTAAAAATAGAAGAAAAAAGTACTATTTGATGTAAAATTACATATTTTAATTAAACTTCATAACCATAACTGTAATATGAGAATACAGATACTGGTTGCGAAATACATATAAGTAAAATTACATAATGAACAGTAATACACGTAATTAATGTACTGATTCCAGTTTAAATATAAAGTAAAGGATAAATAAAGGATGAAAGTACTGATAAATGTTTAGCTGATAGTAAAATGATTTCTTTGCATTTCTTAATTTAAATGTATTTTATACGCTTCAAGTAACTTCTTTTTACGATTCCGTAAAATTTAATCTGTTTAAATTGTGGTTTTTCTATTTGTATACAAAAGCTTTTATATATTCTGAAGAGTAGTAAGCATTAATAAAGATTGTTATAGTGCATTCGTCTCTCTAATTTTATGTACTTAAAACAGGTTTCATCTCCCAATTGAAAGAAAGAAACAATATTCATCGTTAACGTTTTTCATCAAGGTTGCATGCAAAATGCATAGAATTTTAAAATGTTTAATTTGGAAATTTTTGTGAGAATATTCAAATTAATTTATTCAGGTGTCTACTTATTTTATGTTATCAATATTGAATTTTAATTAATTGAATTTTTGAACTTTTCTTTGCACGCCAAGGTAAATATTTTTTTGCTCCTTTTCTTGTACATGAACTTTCCCTTGAAAATCCAAAAGCCTACATCATGTATAGAAAACTTAAGTAATCTAGAGAATGTTCTAAAATTAGACAATTTTTAACCAATAATAATCTTACATAATTTTTTTACTCGTTTCAAGCTCATATTAATAGATGAAATCAAATTAAACTTTGAGAAACAACAACAGTCTTAAGTGAAAGGGAAATCGTATACAAATGAATATATAAGATGACTTTACTAACATACACGAACGTATTTCTTGTTTTGATTTCTCTCTGTATACGATTCACATGATTCACTAAATTATTATTTCCATTCCGCTATGGAATGTACGTATATATCGTTATAAATTTATTGTTAAAACCTGGTTACTTAAGGATAATTCAGATTTAGGTGTAGCCTGTAGCCCAGTGTTTCTCAAACTGCGGGACGCGTCTCTCTTCCTAGGGAGTATGATAATCCTACGTGGGAGTGAGTGAGTGAGTGAATATTAACGTCGCACTGTTCAGCTACTCGAGGGCTTTTGGCGACGGACCTCGTCATTTTGAACCATGGTCAAGTGATGAGGACGACACCTGAGCTGGCACCCCCTCTCCTAACTACCGCACTAACGGGAGGACGTTTGAGCTCTCGACAGATTTAACGTGCATTTCTCCCCTACACGGCGGGTCTTTAATAGTACTGGGCTCGAACTCGTGACAAGGCCAGCCACGATCCGATACCTTGACCACTCGGCTACCGCGGCCACCCTATGGGGGGGGGGACGAGCATATCAAAAAATGAAAACAAAATATTACTTAAAGTTTTTTTTTAATTTATTGAAATGAAGAAAAATAAAATACATTTTGACCTAATAAAAAATAAAATACACATGTACACTCTCTGATATACTATATGTATTTATAAATGTATCAGTCCCGGACAATGTATTTAATAATTAATTTATCAATACTATAAGTTAAAAAAATAAGTTTAAAAATAACGAGTGACTTTCATGAGCTTATCAAATGCAAAATTGTATACAATGTTTAATACTTCTCTTTATAATTTGTATTTTTTATAATTAAGGTTTTATTATAGATTTAACGCCAAAGTACAGTATTACTGTATTCAATACATTGTTATTCTGTAAGTGTGTGTGTGGAGGGGGGTGATGAAAATTATGGTTGAGAAATCTAGGTCGGAAATATTGCAAGTCTGAGGAGCACTCTCTCTCTCTCTCTCTTCTTAGCTTAATGTATATTTTTAGCACGATATTCTATTAAACTAATAGAATCAAGCTATTTTGATAAATGTGATACAATTTTGTTGTTCAGACAGTTTTAAATAGATTTATATAGCTAATATTCATCAAGTACAACTTTTTTTCGTGGACGATATTCAAGATTGACTACCTTGCCATCAAGAAAAGGGTAGACAACATTCCGGAAATTTGTTTCCAAAGAGGACATGTTCGAATCTCTCCACGTCGTGTAGTCGGTCGTCTGCAATTTGTCGCTGCCTTCCCCCCCTCTGGTCCTGGGCATAATCAGTGCGTAATGGGCCCTAGATCTGGCCTAATTGCGCCCGGGTCCTGAGTCCCGAGACAGATTTAGGCCGCATCTGCCTTCATTAGGCCGCTAATTGACGGGCCGCGCACGATTTGTGGGGCCATAAAGTGCGACGCCGTCACCCCTGCGCCTTATTTACTTACCTCCGCCGAAATCGTCTGATTCGGGAAGAGGAGGGGGGAGGGCAAGAGAAAAAGAATGCCGCCACAAGCCTCTGTGTTTGTTTGGAGCACCGGGCGACAGTTTCGCGGAATGAAATGGAATGGAATGGAATAAAAATCAAAGAGGAGAAGAGGTTCCTTGATGGACGAGTGTGAACGTTTTCTCTTATAGAAGAAGGAAGTGAAATGAAAAAAAAAAGCCTATTTGGGTGCAGAAGTTTTAAAATGTTTTGGATCTCTGTGAATGTTTATATATAGATACAATGTTGCTCTCACATGATAGAAATGGAAGATTTTGATTGCAGTAATTCATTAGCAAACTATTATCTTTGCTTTTTAACAGAATTCTTCTGTCAAGTCACGTGACGTGCTCGAGAATATAACTTCATCCGCGTTACTGTAGTTATAAAGAGAAGCAATACAAGGCAGTATCAAAATAAATAAAATCTTTATATATTGTGTCCTTTATGAACTTTTTTAAAAATGTTTTTGAAAAATCTTGATTTGTCTCCTCTCCTAATATTAAAAAAAAAGGCAAAACTTAGCATGGGAAGGCTTTAACCATTTTAAAATATCTTTCTTAAATTTCATATTATTTTAGTTGTTAGTATATCTATGCCCTTTTTTTTTACTCTCACGGGGGAGGGAGGGGGGAATACATTGAAAAAGACATTTTGTTACGATCTCGAAAATACGTTTTAATAAGTTGAAAATATAAAATAGAATTCTTATTTTCTTGTTCGTTGTGTTTTCATATTGCGAGATACACTAGAGCAGAGGTGGTAATCTTTTATGGATCAACGTGCCATTTTTCTTAAAGAAATGTTTAATGAGGTATAGACGTGCCATCAAATAATTTTGACTTGTGATTATTTGGAAAATAATAAAACTCAAAACTCTATTCACTACGAAAAAATGCATTTTGCACTGTATAGAAGTAAATGTTTTAGTTATATGTGTAATTCAAATTACAAGGTAACATTAGCGTGACTTTTGATTTAGCAGATTAGATGGCAAATACATTATTATAGGAATATAAGATGTTACTTTTAGTAGAATGCATGCTGAATTGGAGTCATCCATAAAACGCGATTTCTAAACGATGCTTTAGTGTTATTCATCTCTGAAAATAATGACTCGCAGGCATAGGTATATGAAAATGTTCTTATAATCGCATGAGTCAGCTTCTTCAAAAAGTTAAATTTGTCTGGAATCGAATTCCATGTTTCCAAACATTTATTATTGGCATTTTTACAATATATCAATTCCAACTTTTCCCTTGCTTCAACAAATTTTTGAGTCCTTATTTATATAACTGTATTGAAAATAAATCAGTCGTACATCAAATTCTTCAATTTCCAACTAGTAGAACTGGGACAAGTTTAGTTTATCAAATAAAGTCACATCAGGGTATGTAATAAACGAGCGTTTCCGATAATTATTTGAACTGAAAACATTTCGCTGAAAATTCCTTGATTGAAAAATCAATTACGGAAATAAATTTTTCTATAACTTTTTCTTCGTCTGGTTTCTCATGTATATCATCTGGTTCTTTGGTATTTTTTTCAAGTTTTAGAAGTACTTGTAGTTTCTTGTAATAATATCGTTTATGAAGACATGCAGTTTAGCGTCAAAAGCGTGAATGAGACCCCCATGAGGATTACTTCATAGTGAACTTTGATGGCACTATTGATGGCTATTGATGGCACTATTGATGGCTATTGATGGCAAGCGTGCCACTGGTTTGCCATCCCTGCACTAAAGGGGATTGAAATTTTGCTTTCTTCAGAATTTCAAAATTTACCTATGCGAAAAAGATATCCTTTGGTATAAATGGGAAAATAAAAAGATAAAAGGGAAAATAAAGTAAAAAAATTAATTTTTATGTTAAGTACTGCCACAAGGGGAATCCAATCTAGGTATTTGATTATATACACAGTAATACCATAAACTCTCTCTTACGTGATTGGGGGGACTGAGTGTTTTAACCGCGTAAGTCGAATTCGCATAAGTCGGGGTATGATTTCGCATATAAATACATGTAAATTATTTTTATTTAGGCCCGGGGACGAAAAAAAATAATATTTAAGAAAGAGGTTTATTAAAATCTTAGATAATACACATGCAAAGCGGTAAGTTGAAGTTATTTTGATGTAGAAGCACTGGCGTAGTTAGTCCTGAACGGGACCTGTATCTAAATACCTTGAGGGCCCTCTTTTGAGGCCTCTTAACCTTTAGTGGTTTTTAACTTACAGATTTTGGGGGCCCTAAAGATTGGGGTCCCGTATCATTGATACGGCAGAGAAGGCGGTAGCTACGCCCCTGTGTAGAAGGTTTCATAAAATCTAACAAAGTAGTCTGCCGGCTTCTTCTTATCCCGCAAAATATCCTCGTTGCATGCTAATAATTTTTTTATTCCTTGTTTTGTTGAATATATATATGTCCATGTTTCTATAATATTTCTGACGAGTAGTAATGATACTGTAAGACGTGGCGAGTGGATGGTATTGTAGTATTGACGAGGCAGCCTTGTAAGTTAATCCAATTTATTGCACATCTTGAAACACATAAGCATATTAAACATAAAGCGTTCCAACATTACAAGAAGCAGAGAAGAAGACACAAAACTCATAACAAAGAAACTACGACACTATGCGCTGCAGTCGAGGTATTACTGTACACACACATATATATATATTTAACACAACCCTCGCGGCGTGTGAGGGAGGGGGGGGGGAGTAGGGAGTTATTGGGGCATATAGATGAAAAAATCCCGTTTTCGAACCACTAGACGTTCAATAATGAAATGTGGAAATTGATTCGACTCTCAAAGGGGGTTACGGCGCTTATTGATTAACTATTTTCCGTTTTTGAACTATTAGATTTAGACTTTAAATTTGGAAAGCTAATTTATTTTGTTAAGTAAAGATCCACTCTAAAAATGGGTTTTGCGGAAATCCACTTTGGGGTTATGGAAGCGTTATTCCTTTTTTTTACATTAGTTTTTGAAATTATTATTTAGAAGACTTTTTTAAATCTGGAGGGGAGAGTTATAAGAATGTTTTTCATCTCAATTGAATGCTTAATGCTAGGACTTAGATATCAATAACTTTATATATATATATATATATATATATATATATATATATATATATAAAAAATATATTATCTAGTAAAATAATATAAATGAATGTTTAAATATAAAAAGGAAAAAACAGTCCAGCATCGGAAGATCTTGTTGTTGTTACTTAAGCCACCTGATCGACAGTGGCATCAGATCAAGGCCCTCGAAGTTCCTCGCGGTTAAGGGCTAGATTTTTACGTCTGTCGTTAGCCTTAGCTTTGAGCACCATGCAGGTGATAAAACGATTTTGCTCGGTTCCACCCCAATTTTGAGGGAAAACACCGTGGGTGTGGTCAGAAGCCTACCACCTCTCTTCCCCTTTCACTAACCTCACGAGAGAATTTGCGGCTCGATGACTGTTTAGAGTGTCCCCTGCCACGAAGATACTATGCATTTACAAATATCCATGCCTTCTCCGGGATTCGAACCCACTCCCTACGGCACCGTAGTCAACGTCACTAACCACTATACCGGATGGGCGGTCGGAAGATCTTGTTAAGTGCATGACCTCAAGGGGTAGCACCGTTCGCACAGCGCGGAGACTAATGCTATTTTTAAGTGTTAAACACGCAGAGGAATTCAAATAACATCTGAACAATTTAAATAAAACTTATAATTTCAACTTGCACAGTTAGAAGATATTCTCTCTCTCTGTGATAAGTGTTTACCTAATCCCGTTGGATCTAGCATAATTTTTGTTTCTCCCTTATTCTTTCAATTTTAAGTGAGGGAGTGTTTATTAACGTCTCACTGAAATAAACATAAGGGCTATTGGCGACGGTTGATTGATTGATTGATTGAATATTAACGTCGCACTGTTCAGCTACATGAGGGCTTTTGGCGACGGACCACGTAATTTTGAACCATGGTCAAGTGACGTGGAAGACACCTGAGCTGGCACCCCCTCTCCAAACCACCACACCAACGGGAGGACGTTTCAGCTCTCGACAAATTTAACGTGCATCGCTGCCCTACACGGCGGGTCTTTAGTGGTACTGGGCTCGAACTCATGACAAGGCAAGCCACGATCCGATACCTATGCCCTTCGGCTACCGCGGCCGCGCTATTGGCGACGGACTTCATATCTTAGAACCTCGGTCAAGTGACGAGGATATATTCCATCAAGCAAAAGTGTGACATTGCCCATCCAGTATAATGGTTAGCGACCCAGACTGCTGTGCCGTTGGGCCTGGGTTTGAATCCCGGAGAAGACATGGATGTTTGTCAGTGTATATTGCCTTCGCGGCATGGGGGTACTTTAAATAGCCGATGAGCTGCAAGTTCTCTCATGAGGTTTGTGTAAGAAGAAGAGAGGTGGGAGGCTCCCGATCACCCCCAGGGTGTTCTCCCACAAAACTGGGGAGAAAATGAGCTAAATCGTTCTGTCACCTGTATGGTGCTGAAATCTAAGGCTAACGACAGGCGTCACTTGGCCCTTTGTCATGATGAATTTCGTGGGCCTTGATCTGATCTTTGCCGATCAGGTGGCATTAGTAAAAACAACAGAAGTGTGACAGATTATGAGTAAGACCCGTGACTTTTTGAGCCTTTTACAGTTTGGATGCTGTTACTAATTCGAAGAATCGGGTTAGTTTGCTTTTTGAAATATAAGTTAAATTAAAATTACTGACTATATTTATATTTAATTAATAAAACGATTTGCTTTTTAGTCTATTCTTCCGTGTTTTGTTCATATGGAAATTTTGGATTGTAGTAACTAATGAAAAAAAAAATTTAGTCTTCGTAAATAAATATGTGAAGGTCTTTTGGTTCTGAAAGCAACCCATATACAAAGAAAGCACAGCACTGTAAGATATTTAGTTATAAATATTCGTAAAATACAGTGGACCCCAAAAGTGTTCGTACACTTGCAATTTTCTATAAAATTTAATGTATTCGACTAATAAAAATTAATAAATCGGAAATGCTATTTTTTTATATCTTCATTTTGTGTTTTATGGAATTATATAATCAATTTATTAAAAATAAAATAATATAATTATTTTTAAAAATTAATAGTAAAAAAGCTACTAAAAATTACGCCACAAAAGTCTTTGTACACTTAACAAAAATCTCAACGTAGCTTTAAATATTGTATTTCTTTCTTAATTTGGTACTTAGATATTTTTTAGTGTCCACAACAACTTTTAAACGTCTTGGTATAACTTTAATTTTTTTTTTTTTTTTTGTAATTTTTGCATCGTTTTTCCTTCATACTTCTGTGATTCTTCTTTTAACTTCACATTATGTATCTATATGTCATGTTTTCTTTTTTAAAAATCAAATTCTCACCAAATATGTTTTGGGCTAAATAAAGTGATTGAGGAGGTGTTTTCAGAATTTGGGGATAGTTATAGAGATACCAGCGGTCTACATTGAGAGCAATACGCTTGGCGTCATTATCTTGCTAAAAAATGACGTCGACTCCAATATCCAAATTTTGGGCAGATAATTTAAAATAGTTTATTAAAATGTTTAAATAGAGTTCATGATTCACAATATCCTAAAAAAATACCAAATTACCTAATCCTGAAGCCGATTTACACACTCACGCTGGAACACTTCCACCTCCATGTTGCACTGTGATCCAACTATTCTTGGGATTAAGTTTTAGAAAATTCATCATTGACAGCAAATTGATTGGGATGACAGAAAATTCAACAGTTTTGGTTTTGATGGGCGTATAACAGTTTGTAAATGAAAAAATAAGGAATTTAATCTCATGGATTTATGTGGAACAAGAACACCTCCACCTCCATGCTTCAGCATGGAGGTGGAGGTTCTAGCGTGGGGCTGTAAATCGGCTTTAGGACTAGGTAGTTTGATACTTTTTGGTAATATTGTGAATCATGAACTCTATTTAAATATTTCAAAGAGAAATTTTAAAATATTTGCCCAAAATTTGGATATTGGGACGATTTCATTTTTTAACAGGGTAAAGACACTAAGCGCACTGCTCTCAAATTCTAAAAAGACCTCTTCAATCACTTTATTTAGCCCAGTAGAACATATCTGGCGAGAATTTGATTTTAAAAAAAAAGAAAACATGACATATAATGTGAAGTTAAAAGAACAATCACAGAAGCATGGAGGAAAATCAATGCAGAAATTACAAAAAACTGATTAAATCTATACCAAGACGTTTAAAAGTTGTTGTGAACACTAAAAGATATCGTACTAAGTACTAAATTAAGAAAGAAATACAATATTTA
Source organism: Trichonephila inaurata madagascariensis (assembly GCA_019973955.1). Lineage (NCBI taxonomy): Eukaryota > Metazoa > Arthropoda > Arachnida > Araneae > Nephilidae > Trichonephila > Trichonephila inaurata. The sequence goes on along the minus strand of BMAV01017966.1, from coordinate 85,652 downwards.
AAGCTGTGTTGAGATTTTTGTTAAGTTTACGAAGACTTTTGTGACGTAATTTTTTAGTAGCTTTTTGATTGTTAATGTTTAAAAATAATAGTTATACTATTTTTTAAAAATTGATGTCATTCCATTAAGAACAAAAGTTGCAGATATAAATAATTACACAATTCCTATATATTAACTTTTATTAGTGAAAAACATTAAATTTTATAGGAAATTACAAGTGTACGAACACTTTTTTGGTCCACATTATTGGCCACACAAGATGGTAGATTTTTTTACTATGTATATAGCACCCGTGATTGTATCCATGGACTTAGAGAAACATTTTTCTTAAAAAATATATTTAATAAAATGTGCCTAACTCAGTGCTTCTCAAACTTTCAATACTGGCGCCCCCCTTTTCAATCATAATTTTTATCGCGCCCCCTTTATACAATAATAATGCATTGAATGCAATAATAATGCACTTTGACACTACAGCTACAAAACGATTTTAATTATAAACCGTACAAATTAATAAGATAAGTATATTGAATTTTTTATATATGTAACTTTTAAGTAATATATATATTTTTTTCCTCGAATTTTTGAATTGGAACAGATTGTAAAATGCGGTGGCTGCTTTCAAGACAAAATATAGATCTCAGCCAAATATAGAAAATGTACTCAGAGTGTCAATTTCTAATCGTAAACATTCTTTTGAAAAACTTTCCTGTGCAAGACAAGCCCATAAGAGTCGCTAATACTTATTAAACTTGCTCTTAATTTAGTATTAATAAATTAGTTATAAATACCTTGTGCAGCACTAATACATTAAAATTATACTGTCTGAAGTACACGTTCTTCGAACGAGTTCATTTTTTAAAAAACTAAAACATACTTGATAAATAGCTGAATTGTCAGGAGAGTAAACCCAAATGTGCGACAATGTTTACGAAAATGTAAAATGATATTTTAAAATGAATGCTCATATTATAATCAGTTTTAAGCGAACTGTAATTTTAAGCCTCACAAAATTAGCATTTAGAATTAATGTTAAACAATGAAAAATAATATAAAATTCCAATGAAGAATAATAGTGTTATTTTTAATATTTATAGCTAGAAGACTTCAAAATGTTTTATCCCGGGGGCAGACACACACTCGATACTAACGTTAATGGTCACACGGGGTGATTGAGTCACCCCAATCCTTTTTTTTATAATTATTTTATTGTACACGATACAAATCGTGATTCCAGTGAATAATTTAACTAAGAGAAAGTAAATTTACCTACTTTCAAGAACTTTTCAATTTTTCTATGGTAACAAATAAACAGTTTTGCCAGAATTAACGATTTTGGGATCTATGTGTCCCGCGCAACCACTTCCGGGTTAAAAGTGTATTCATTATGATAATATTATTATATTATGTTAATTATGTTATGTTAATTAAAAAATTGCCCAAAACGTTTTTCATTATGCTTTATATGTTTGAGAATACTCATAAAAATAAGTCTTGGCCAAGTAATCCTTCAAAGTGCTCTCCGTGGTTTTCCAAATATCATAAAACTCTTTTGCATGGAAAAAAGCGCAACAGAGAAATACATAACTTACAACTTCCCTAAATGAGAAACAAAAACATAAGAGAGGGGTCATAACTAACTGTACCAATAACTTAGACGTTCAAACAGAATATCAGCAAAAACAGATTACATCCATAATGTGCAGTATTTCAAAAATAATCACTGTGATGAATTTTTATGTTCGTAAATTTTTTCGATTCTGGGTCTGAGATTTGTTTTTTCTCTGAAAGAGTAGTAAAAATCACTCATCATGAGATTACAGCAAATCAAATAAATGTTTTTTTATTTGTTTTTTTGGGAAAAAAAGCTAATTAGGTATTGAAGAAGTTTTTATTTTTGAGAGATAACTTATATCGCCTGTAAATTATATCAGAGTAAAAGTGCATTTTTTATTATGTCTGAAAGTATTTTGTTTTAATTCATTCCAGAGAGTAAATTAATTATTTTTTAAATTTTTTATTTTCGATATGCTCGCGCCCCCCAGGGGGCGCGCCCCACAGTTTGAGAAACACTGGCCTAACTGCATCTAGTTAGTTATATCAGTGAATTATATATTTCATTATGTATATTCCATTTCAATTTAATTTTTAAAATATATAATTATTTATGAATATTTTAAAATTTTTCAAAGGAATTTTTTAAAATTATGTTATAACTCCTTCAACATATAAAATATTTTACTTGAAAGCAAGTATAAAGAAAATTATTTGAAATATTTTCTACTCAAGGTAAACTCTAAAAAAATAATATGATTTAAATGTAACTGTACAAAATGAATATCATTGAGTTCTTAAATATAATTTCTAGTTTTAATATTCTCTATTATTTTTTTAACATTAATTAAAACAAATCTCAAATTCTCTTCAAGGAATATCAAGAGAATAAACAAATTGGAAGAATCACCGACCGATTCTTGAAATCGGTATAATAAAACTGGTTTTTCGTTTCGATTCCCCGAAAACTTCAAAACTTCATTGTAAGTAACTTAAAATTTTCCCTTTCCTCTTACATTTTCTTTTTATTTTTAAAAAGAATCCTTTAACATTATCGATGGACCCATTCGTAGAACTAATACCAATTTAATCTTCTATTTGAATATTTATATACAAAAAAACGTCGAAGGCAGAAAATTTTCCTGCAAGACAAATTGGAAAAGTCGAACTCGTTAAAACTTCCATTATTTAGAAAACTTCAAGCGAGAAAGTTCCATATGCGAGTAGAAGAAAGAAATCTCGCCATTTTATATTCGCCATTCATAAATCGTTTGCTCTTTTCGAATTGCAAGGTTTCTGCTACGAACCATTTAAAATGATTTTTGGCTGTGAATCTTTTCAACTTTTCCCTCTCACGGACTGTACCACTTTTATTTCAGAAAATTAAAACCAAAAAATACAAACGGAGAGCGGTTATTCTTAAAAGCTATTAGGAAAGTCATTCCGGCTCTTCATATTCTCGCTCTTTTATGACGGATTAATAGCAAACAGAAGAAACAAGTGAAATGAAAAGAGGAAGAGCGCTATTACCTTAATTGGAATGGGTCCCGGTGTGTCCCAAGTGTGCATAAACGCCGTTAAGAGAACTATCCAGGGGTAAAAAAGGGGCGAAATGTTGTCATACGAGAATTAATGGTTTCAAAGAAACGGAAGTCAGTCAAAAGTATCGATAGATAATCGATATACTTGAAAATCGATTAACGAAATGTACGGAAATGTCTGGAATATTTTTAACACCGGAAACGCATACGGCAAGGTACCTGAAATTTTGATGTCACGATAGAATATTAGATAAAAAAACTACCAAAAATAATGCATGATTTTGCTATATTTACGACCAATATATATCGTTTTTAATTCCACGATAAAAAGTAAGCATTCACCTTCATACTATTTAAAAACTCAACAAACAAGGAATGGTGATTTCTTGATTTACAAATGAATAAAAAATATGTGTAATGAATCATGTAAACAATTCTGATAGAATGATATTTAATTGACCCATATAGAGACATAGTCATGAAATTAAAAACAAATTCAGCATCCAATATAAATTTTATTTTAAGTTTGTATAACTTTAAAAAAAGTCAATGATATTCCGTACTTTCTCACAGATTGTACTTTTATGTCTGTGAAACACACAGAAAATTTTTTTAGAGAATCAAAATAATATTTTTGTTTTTTTTCAAATTAAATGTTAATCTTGAAGGAAATTTTTTTATTACATTAATGATAAATCATTCCAGATTAAGAATTTCTTTATTTTATTTTTTTATACTTAGGAACAGTGTCAAAGATTTGGTGAAATCGGTGTTAATATATTGTTTCCTTTGTAATCAGACAAAAGTAAAAACGAGACTTCTGTAAAATATGACAATCGGCATTTTTGATAATTAAAGGATATTTTGGAACACACAGAGTAATCTTTTTTCTATGTTAAATGGAATGAGGCTTGAATTTGCAGCACACCGGAGGTCCCGGGTGTGGGAGGGTTCGAGAAAGAAGCAGACATGATTTTAGAATAACTAATTTTATATTCAACCCTTAACACTTTACGAAATGCACTTTTATAACTTAACTTTAGGATCAATAAGAAATCTTAACCCGAAATCAGATAATTAAATTATCAAAACTACTTATCTTGATTAAAGCCCCTTGAATAAATCTTTCTTGAAGTCTGATAGTATGGTCAGCTCCAAGTTTGGTTGCTTAATCCTTTCCTGATGACTTCTGCGTCAAATATTAATCTTAGGATACGCGACCACCAGTAGCTGTCTACTAACTCTTGGAACTCAGCTCAACGATCAACGTTTAACTATTATCTCGCATACTCAACGGCCCCGTAAGGCTTTTCAAAAACTTCAGATCGAGTTCTTCTCTATGATGATTTAAATTTCATTCGAATTATTTGTTATTTTAGCTATGTATAAAATACCACTTAGTTTTTTTCATTATGCTAAAATGATGGAGAGCGAATTTTCTGTAAGAGTGAGCCAAGAAAATTTTTATGACGAGTAAAAAGGATTTTTGCTATAAAAAAAATACACACAAAAAAAAAAAAAAAAAAAAAAAAAATGTAAATTATTTCCAAATTACTTTTTGCTGATTCAATGAATGTCTCTCTGGTATGAATGTCTGGTGTACAGCGATGTGTTCGAACAGAATGGATTGTCGTTACTGGCTTGCCTAATAGACTTACCAGGACTCCTACAAAATGAATCATGCACACGATCAACAGTGTCTTCTATCACAAAAACTTAAGGATCCTTGCCAGTTTGAGATACCAAAGTTCTCGTCTCCTTTAAAGTCCTTTCCATTGGTGGAGATAGATTTTGATGTCGGAGGATCGACATTCGATTCTGTTCGAACACGTCGCTGTACACGCGTGACTGATTTAAATTCCACTAACCAAAGTACGCACTGCACCTTTTCACCTTTTGTTGTACCATCCAAATCTTTACTTATGAAGTCAGTGTAACAAGTTTATCGTCTGTGATTGCCAAATAATGCGAGCATGTGCGGCCGATCGGACTCGACCCAAAAAATCTCGGAGGCGTTTTCAATCCACGGATGAACAGTTTATTACATTCTAATAGGAAGTTCCGTTACAATAAGCCCTAACTTTTGAGTACTTTAAGACCAGGCACCCTGTATGTCAAACAGTGAATGGATAAATGACTTCTATTTAGGAATAGAAAATTCTTCATCAATATTTCCTTCATCCCGAAATTCCTCCAAGGAAAATTTGGGAAGAAGCAGATTACACAGAGAGCAATCATTGTATAATAAAATGAAGACGAATGACCTACTAATTGAAGTACGGGCTGAGTTGATGAAAGCTGATTAAACTGACTTTTATTAACATGAAGAGGTAAATAAAAGAGAATTATGTGATTTGATTTGTTCTTCTCAGAAAGTACATTTTATGTGCACTTAAAAGAACATAAATTTAACAAAGTTGTATTGATTAGGTTAAGTACTATTTTGCTCAATTTCTTTAGAAAATATAAATCAAACAGCAATGGAACTCCTACATTTTACTTCCGATGCTTGCTTTTTGTCATTTGTCTCTCAATGGAATGTTTTTCTTATATTTATCAGGTTAACATTTTATTTTATTTTTGTTCATAAATCAAATCATTAACTATTATCCAAGGAAATTGCAACAAAATATATTATTTTCCCAGTATTCTTAAACTTATAAACACACATATACGTATGTAAGAGTGTTTATTTAAATTTTATTTATTGTTATCATATTGTCGGCGCATAATAAATTGTTCTCTACATTAAAACTGTGTTTACAATCCTGTATTCTCTGATTTCTTTTGTGTTGGTGCTATTCAGAAAATAAAGTAGAATATTTTTTGAAACTTTTGGAATATGTGCTAGAGTTAGGGATTCTTAATTTGATGCTTGGACATTTGCTAAAATTTTTTTTGGATTGTGTTTAACTACGTTTTCTCTTTTAAACTTTATTTCTTCCCGGTAATATAAGGGAAAGATGATACCTGAAAACATTGATTAACCCCACACTCTTAGTCCTAAGCATCAGAATTTGCTCATGAGCTACCCCTTACTTTGTCCTATGTTTTTACTTGGTGTTTTACTTTTGAACTCATAGCGCACGCAAGCATACAATCATAATGAAAATGTTTTTCAAATACTTTTTATTATGATTTGTAATAAAAAAAAAGTATACAAAGTACCCATTATATATTGTATGCGTACGAGTATATTGTTGTTGTTGTTGTCGTGTTCTTCCCGAAAAGAAGGAATGAAAGTTGCGAGAGCCTGAGACAGGTTGGACTTCTATTCCCCATTTTTGAGGGAGAACACCCTGGGGATGGTCAGAGGCCTCTCACCTCTCTTCCCCTTCCGCCAACCTTACGAGAGGACTTGCGGCTCGATGGCTCTTTAGAGTACTCCCATGCCGCAAAGGCACAATACATTTACAAACATCCATGTCCTCTCCAGGATTTGAACCCAGCTCCTTCAGCACAGCAGTCAGCGTCACTAACCACTACACCGAGAGGTCGACTACGAGTATTATTACATATTGATTATAAATGGTTTCAAAATTTTTATAAGCCTGTACAAGAAGACAAAATTTGGACCTATTTTTGTTTTTCGATAAGTGAACTCTTCAGGCTTGATGCTCTTATAAGGTTTATTTGCATATTTTATTGTATTTTTATGATTCTTAAGCTGCTAATACAATGTTTCTCAAAATGTGGGGTGCGCCTCCTTATGGGGGGCGTAATAACCTTCGGTCGGGGGCTCGAGCATGTCGAAAAGTCATAACTAAACGATTTAAAGTAATTATCAATTTACTGAAAGGAAGCAAAACGAATTTACCCTTGTTTGGGTATATGTATTTTATTTTTTATTCTGACATTATAAAAAATAAAATATATATTTACACTGATATAAGACACTTATAAATGTATCAGCTCGGCAAAAAGTATTTGAAAATTAATTTATCAATATTAAAAAAGATAAATAAAAAAAACGAGTTTAGTAAAATTACTAGTGACTTCCATGGGTTTGTCATATACAAAATATAAAACTTATCTTTATATTTTATTCAGTTTTTCATTAAAGTTGCACTGTGTAGCCTTAGCGTTGAAGTACATTATTATTGCATTCAATACATTATTATAGTATGAGGGGGGGTGGGGGGTGGCGATGAAAATTATAACTGAAAATTGAGTCGCCAAGATTGAAAGTTTGAGAAACACTGCGTTAATCACATAAATTTTGTTTACATCAAGCATAATTTAGAATTTCAGTTTTTATTCTTGATTAAATTGCTAAATAAGAAAATTCACATTTATTCAAAAAATTTAAGTTAATTTTTGCGAGAAATAGCTGATCTTATTAATAAAATAATATATTTAGTATTTCAAAAAATGCGTCAATTTGAA
>BMAV01017966.1:52057-68171 GCA_019973955.1 Trichonephila inaurata madagascariensis | reverse complement strand
TCCTTCGAAAAATTATCCTCAGTTTAAATATTAAGACACACTATTGAATTTCACAGCTGGAGAATCGAGTTCTAAACTTTCTCTTCGACAGCACTATGTACAGCGAGTGAGTATTTGTTTAAGTTGCACTGTAAAGCAATACAAGGGCTATTAGAGATGGACCTCCTAATTTTGACAGACGCCAACGGGAGGATTTTGAGCTTCGATAGATTTAACGAGTTTCAGCCCTTCTACATGGTGGATCTTCAGTAGCACTAGGGCTTGAACTCATGACATGTAGGGATGGCGATCTGAGATCAATTAATCGAAGAATCGATTTCTCGGGAAAAAAAGATAGATTTTTTTAAATCGATATGTAGCACTGAATCGATTCAGTGAATAAATATTTCATCCTAGAAAATCGAACGTCGACTTTCTAGGATGAAATCTCAAATTGTTTATTATGTTTACATACAAAATAGTTAAGTTCCCGTTATCTTTCTAAAAATCAACTGTTGATTTTACTCCAATTTTATTTTAATTAAAGTCAGGGCTAGAGAATTCAAACACTATTTATCGCAGGCAGTTGTGCACCTGAGGTATGATTCTATAATTTACTGGCAATAACAAAAAAACTCTATCATCACGTTCACTCTATAGCCATGATGTAAATGAGTATTGCGTGGGATCATCTGTTCTTTATGAGCCCCTTTTTTCGATTGCCGGTAATATCGCAAGGGATGAGCGGAACCGCTTGGATCCCAGTAAGCTTGACAGACTGTTGTATTTAAAAAGCTTAGATATTAAGCATTGGGAACTATAAGCTATATTATCTATTTTCTAAACTTTTTTTTAATCTAACAAATACATTTAGAAGATATGTCTTCTTTTATACCTGATACTTTGATATGGTAATAAAAATAACTGTAATTGTCGAGTTCCCTGAACTAAAAAAATTCTCCGATTTTACCGATAAGAGATCGTTTTCTTTCTTGTTTTTCATAAAATGGATTTATATTTACATTGTAAATGCAGACTTGAAAAAAAAAATCGATTTTTTAGAAATCGATCTTTTAGATCTCGATTTTTTGGTGAATCGATTCATCTGCTTACGATTCGAATCGATTTAAAAATCGATCTTTTTCGGAAAGAATCATCATCCCTAATGACATGCTGGCTACGAGCCCATGACCACTAGGTTACTTCGGCCGCGAGCATTATATAGAACAATGTGTTCCAAAGTGGAGTTCGCAGAGTGGCATTTTGGAATTCGCGAAAGAAGTAGTCTCAGCTATCTTATTTTTTTCTTTATTGATTCGGAGTGCCGAGGTCAGATCCCGGTATGTATTTTAATGGTTAGCTATATAAAAAACTCGATAATGAAAAAAAAAAAAAAACTCGAGCAATACGTGGCTGGAGAATCCTCTATCAAAAGGCGGAATGACTTTTTTCTCCAGTATTTCATGGATATCTCTGCATCACAGTTTCTTCATTCTTTTATCTTTGGTTAAGGTCTTGTATTGCTTATGCATATTCCATAAGGCAGTGAAGATTTTAAAATTAAACTACATTAATAAGACGCGTAGACTTTTGCGTGCCAAATCTCTTCCATAAATTACTGAACTCTAATTACACTTGCTCAAATCGTACTAACATCCGCATGCTGCTCTGATTAAAGTAAAAATAGAAACAGAGCTTTATAAAAGCGAAGCCATCTTTATTTACGATTCTATTTACACTGTTCCCGCTCACAACATTATAATTCTTCAAATCTTTTGGCATTCAGCCACGGAGTCACAGCACCGGCTAGCTCCCACTGTTCCATAGCTTCATCGACCTTGCGTAATACATGCTACTTAATTAGATGACTTGAAAGAGGCATTCATGTAAAAGAGTAGTAAAATACACATATTCTTTTTCCAAGTGTTTGTGTGCATTATAATACTTTCAAAGAAAAATAGTCATCTCATTCCACTGATTGCATTGCAAGAACTTGATTTCATGAATCACCAGCTTTCTCTCTGTGTGTTTAAAGCATCTTAATAGATAATAGTATAAAAAAAGCAAAGTACGTTACCCGAGTGACTTTTATGCTGTATTTTTTTTTTCTTCCTAAACAACTCGTCTAAGCTACAGTCGATGAAATATACTTCTGGGAATAATAGTAAAAATTTTTTTGTATATTTTCATTCACTATTGACACTCAAACAGGTCATTGATGCCAATATCATTAAACTTGCTTGGATTTCATTAAATTTTTTTTCAGTTTCTCGATTTTAATATTTGTGCATTATGTTTCACTTATAAAGAAATCATTAAATTTTATTTATTCTTTTCGTATTTCCTATGAATAATATGATGTAGATTTCTTAAAGAATATTTTATGATCATTTTTCCCCTGAAAAGTCTGAAATTCTCTGATTAATGAAGGCGTTTGCAACAGGAAACCAGGGCAGCCGTAATTCGGTTGTTGCTGAGCAACTGTCGCCTCTTGTCTTGTTTCGATCCTTTTCTCCTGCACGACGATATATTAGTCATCAATTATTATTTTTCTTGAATGACCTCCACCAACTATCTTTACAGCTTTAATTGAATCTTCGAAGGCTTCTCAAGCTCGCTATACAATAATTTTCTTTAACTCCAAATTCTTGGACAATACTCATCACATTATGATCCTCCAAGATTACCTATCATTCTACCACTTGTAAAGGCATTCTTTTGTAATCACACTGCATGCACAATCTCCTTTTTCCATGCAGCGAATAGGAAATATGCTTTTTCTTTTGTTGTTGTTGTTGTCGTCGTGTTTTTATCCTGGGACACATATGAAATACGAGTAGAAGAACAGAAACATACAATACAAACAGATGAATATAGACATTTATTACAAACGATGATCCTAGCATAGAACAGAAGGGGTGCGCTGCTTTCCATTCGAGACTGGAATCCATTACAGGCGAAAGTCCTACTTCTTTTCCCGATGATACAACCATACCTTACTCGGGATTTGGACCCGGACCCAGACCCACTGGGTTACAAGCCAAGGATCATATACACCATATTGGCTGGGAGGTCTGCTCTCTCTCTTTTTTTTTAAAATTGCCTAGCATTCCGAACTATGGCTTCAAATAGTTTTACAATGAGTCTATGAATGTAAACTTCAATTAAATACATTTTATTCAAAGAGTATAATATTAAATAAATGCACATGAAATGTAAGATAAATATTTTTGTTTGACATTTATTTATGCTTTGAAGTCTGAATTATTTATTTTTGTAACTGACGCGAATATTTCTAAGATTTGAAACTCGGTACATTCATAGGAGGCAAACAAAGAACGATATAATCAGCTCTTATTCCTTCAACTAATAAGTTTACAAAACTCAGCACGAGAGATAAAATTAAAGTGAATCACAGTCTGATATATCATGAAATAATCATCCTGATACAAGCAAGAGCGAACAGTAAATGCAAGCAGCAACTTAGTTAATTCATAAAATTGCAATTATGCTTAAATATAAATGTGATATGTATCCAAAGTTCTGCTTCAATTACTGTTGAAAGAGTGAGTGAGTGAATATTAATAGCGTACTGTGCAGCTACTCGAGAGCTTTTGGCGACGGACCTCTTCATTTTGAACCATGGTCAAGTGACGAGGACGACACCTGAGCTGGCACCTCCCACTTCTAACTACCACCCCCCCGGGAGGACGTTTCAGCTCTCGACAGATTTAACGTGCATCGCTGCCCTACACGGCGGGTCTTTAGTGGTACTGGGCTCGAGCTCGTGACATGCCAGCCATGATCCGATACCTTGACCACTTGGTTACCGCGGCCACCTACTGTAGGAAGAAGTGCAATTATACCTCAGAGTTATCTCTCTTCTCTCGACTGCAGCCAAGTCTACTATGTACAAAGAATTGGAAGGTATGTATACAGGGCACTTAAACTATTAGCATATTTTCCTGAACAATATCGGAGAATGAAAGTTGATCAAGTTAAAGACGAATTGATAAAATATAATGTGTGTGTGAAGAAACATAAATGTTAATGAATTTCACAATACTGCAATTCGTAACACGGAATACAAATTTGATAAACTCGAAAAGTATCAGTTTTTGAATTTTTATAAGTTTCCTCAAAGCCCCAAATTTTATTCAAAAGAAATTTTGGGCTAAAACCTATTTTATGGTTACAGAAATACTCATAGACTATAAACATACTTTTAAAATGTAAAATAATATATTTTAACCATATTAACTTTCTGCCTAAAATATTTAAGAAAAATATGAAAGGTAGCTTATTTTAAGATAAATTCTTTTTTTCCCCCGCCGCGTTTGAAAAGATGAAAAACGACTCATGAAATACGAATGAGAAAGTCGTGTATACTCTCTCTGTCCCACACAAATCTTCCGCTTTTTTCAAAATTCCTCTACTATTAGCGCTCTATCTCTCTCTCTCTATATATATTAATGTATTTATTTTGTTCAAATTTTGAATCGCATGAATAAAATACTTTCTATTCATCTAATCAAGTTCAAATAAACTTTTTTAAACTTCCTGTAGATGACACTTGATGTTAATATTTCTTCATAAATTAAATTAAATTAATTACCGGTTTTCGACGCCAACTTAGATTCGTCTCCATTATTGTAACAATGTAACTGTTAAAGCAATGACAAAAGTTGGCGTCGAAAACTGGTTTTACAGCCAAACTAGCCAACCGGGTGTGCATTGTTACAACAACAATGTAGACAAATCATGCTCTTTTTTTCAATTCCTGCTATTATAGTTCACTCTCTCCTTATATATATATATATATATATATATATATATATATATATATATATATATCTTGTTCAAATTTTCACACAATCGTTAAAAACTTTCTATTCATCCATTCAAAGTAGGAATTGACGTAAAAAAGTTTTTTTTTATATTACTTTTGTTTCCTTTCATTATAAACATTTTTTAAAATTTCCATTATTAATATGATATAATGAGATTTTAAAATCTTATGAAACAGTTTTTTAGTTTCTTTCTTCACTACTAATTTTTTCAAATTTTATGTGTATATATATATTCACACACACGTCTATATCTCTATCTTATATATCTCTCTCGCTATATATATATAGTGTGTGTGTGTGTAAAGTTTTCCCTTGACTTAAAACATTTTACTGGGAGAATCTATTGAAGTCACTGAAGGATTGAGTATACTTTTTGTTATTTTAGTAGCACATTTACTTAGTTAATTAAAACAAAATATACAACAAAAATACACACGGACATTAAGACCATACACAAAAGCATTCTTTATTACCTCCGGAGATATCAGCTTTTAGAGTTTCCTCAACCGGAAGCTTTCAGAATCATATGATTTCCATATTGGACTTTTTTGATGAGTCAGAATACGCGGATGATGCAATATTTCATCAACTTGTTTTAAAACTGAGAACGTGGCAATTTCTTAGGAAATAAAGTTGTGCTTAACAGTACATTTCTCGATAGGCTGGTAAACTAAATGTTAATTATCACGCTAAGTTTTGGAGGCTCAAGTCCATTATAAATTAAATAAAATCCCTTAACAGAAAATGTGAAATTTAAGTGGTGAATTATCACGTGCGCATGCATATTAATTACCATATATTAAATTTAGGCTTTTAAATACGGTGTAGATATTTCGCTTTTTAGATAAAAAAAGATCTAAGATATATAAAAAAAACATTTATCATTTTCATTAAAAGGTTTAATACAACTGATTAAATATTTAAAATCCCCGAAAAACGTTTCTGTTTTTGACCTTTAGCCATTAATTCGCGACAAATAGCCTTTGTATTAAAATATTTCGAATATTGAAGTAAATTGATCCTAATTACTTAAATGACGCGTAATGTCAAAACATATTCACTAACAAAGGTTCACAATCACAATATATTCAATTATAAATGCTTAGCTGCAATTTATTGAGTAACAAAGTAATGGACTATACAAATTCTATACGGAAAAGAGAGTCTAGTAATAAAAATCTGTGGTCGAGACCCATTTGATTGGTGCCAAAAGAAGAAAAGGTAGCTGTGACATCCCCATTCCCATTGTTCTCTCGCATATAAATAACTACACCCTTGCTATTTTCGAATCCCGTTTTTCGCGAATCCTACTCGTTCATTCGCAAATCAAATCGGTCGTTCCAGGTGGCAATCTATCGTCTCAATCCCGTCCACCCCACTCAGGTTACCCCACCTAATGATAATTCATGCAAATGGCAGCTTCCGAGGATTATTTCCAGATATCGCATTAGCCTAATGAATCAGAGTGTGGGACCCACATTAAAAGAACCAACATTATGACGTCAGTTCGCGGAATAATGACGTCTCTAATGACATCATGTCTTTGGCCCTGCTTTGGAATGCAGAGTGGACGACATGTTTGGACATGAAAGCACACCTTGGTGTTGGATGTTTGCATATTTGAGATGATTAACAGAAATTAAAATGCGTAAAATGTTTTTCTGATTTATGGTGGATAAGAAGCATTTTTTTGTTTGATGTGTTGAAGTAATTGTGTGAAACAGATCTCTGTTAGAATTAAATCGGATATATTTAAATTAATTTTACTCTACAGCAAGGGTGTCAAGATCAAAGGCTGACTTGGGCCAAATAAACTAAGTTAAAGTGGGCCTCAAAGAAAATAAAAATTCACAGAAACGTAGATTTATTTTGATTAATACATTATAATAAACATTGACGTAGCTAGTTCTGAATGGGCCCCGTATCAAAACTCCTTCGGGGTCCTTTTTTAAAAAGGAAAGCCCTGTTAGTGGTACACACGTGGGACCCCGGGTAGCTTGGGGGCCCCGTATCATTGATACGGCCGATACGCTGGTAGCTACGCCCCTGGTAATAAACATAAGATTAAAGAACAAGAAAATTTAATGTGTACTTCCTGACATTTGACATCTCTTCTCTGCTATTATCTTTCTTATTTCGGGAAAAATTTTGATATTTAGTTATAAATTATTATGTACTAATATATTGACCGCGGGCAGGGAGTTTGACACCTTTGCTCTACAGCAATGCAATGCCATTAGTGATGGGCCTTATAATTTTAAATCACAATTAAGCATTGTGCACCATATCTGAGATGTTACTTCCCTCTGTTAATTTCTCACTGCGAGAACATTTTTTTGGATAATTCCATTTATGGCACAACAGCCCCCCTATTCCATATGACGGATTCTTAAATGGAATTATGATTCACAATTTTAGCAGAAAAAATAACCGAGTTACAAGTAATATGATTTGCCGAGAATTTCTTAAGTGACTTAGGAGAACTATGTAATCTAGTTAGTAACCGGTATTTTCGAGTTGGGGTCTCGAGTTTTGATGCTGTTGAAAACCCGCCGTGTAGAGGAGAAGTTAAATCCGTCGTGGCTCAAAGTCCTTCCGTTGGAGTGGTGGAAAATTTAAGAGAGATTGAGGTGCTGGGGGGCTCTCACACACGTAAGTGCCGTCTTCATTATTTGATTGTGATTCAAAATTACGAGGTCCGTCACCAATGACTTAGGCTTCTATTTATCTGGTACAAAAAGATCCAGATCCATTCCTTTGTGATGGCTGAGGAATTTTTCCAGTAGCATGACAGAAAATATTTTAGGGCTCCCCTGCAAAATCAGGCTTTTGGTTTCGAGCCCAAATGCGTACTTGGCGTCAGTTTGCGCCCCTCGAATAATCCCCCCCCCCCCGAGGGGGGGGGGGGGGTTGCGGGAATGCATGTTACACCACAGGGATTTTTCATTTTCTAAGTTGATTGATCGGAGGACTAATGGTAAGGGAACGAGGACCTCGTAATTTTGAGCCTCAATCAAGTGACAAGGACCATAGCTGAGCTGGCACTTCAAAAGTTCCCCTAACGTAAGGACTTTGACATATTTAACCGGCATCAGCCCCTCTTCATGACGAATCTAGTGGTATAGGGACTCCACAATCCACTTCTAGATGGCAAGAGCACCTATCGTGAATTTGCGTGATTTTGTATTTGTATAGAATGCTTGGGAGTTTTTAAGAGCGAAATACGTTGAACGTATGTATGTGTTACATTGTCAATGACTTATTTTTTGCCTGAAAAAGAGTTCGGAGAGTTTGATGTTTCTTAACAACTAAGCAAAGACAACTTATCAGGTCACATTGAATATATATTTTTAATGGCCGCGGTAACTGAGTGGTCAAGATATCGGATCGTGGCTGGCCTTGTCACGAGTTCGAGCCCAGTACCACTAAAGACTCGCCGTGTAGGGCAGCAATGCACGTTAAATCTGTCGAGAGCTGAAACGTCCTCCTGTTGGTGTGGTAGTAATGGTGACAACTCAGGTGTGATCCTCGTCACTTGACCGTGGTTCAAAATGACGCGGTTCGTCGCCAAAAGCCCTCGTGTAGCTGAACAGTGCGACGTTAATATTCACTCACTCACTGAATAAATTTTTAAGTTCTGTTTAATATGTACTTGCATAACGGGTGAAATCCAACGATACATACCTTTAAAATTAATATAATGATTCATGAATTTATGAAAAAGAATTTTTAAAGTAAATTTTTTGATGGTTATAGAAATATTGCACGTGGAATTAATCTAAAGAGTAAATAGATTTGTAAATTAATAACGTGATTTTCCGTTTCGTTAAGGAAAGAAAAAAGGAAAAATTATTTTTAAAGAACGAAATATACAATTCTTACATAACATGCTGAGCTCTATCAGTTCCATAGTGTAATAATTTAAGGTATATAGAGAATCACAAGATAAATATAAATATATTTAAACTCTCTCTTTTGTACCTCTCTGTATAATTTTTTCTATGTTGTATAAACACTACGTATGTATTGTATAAATACCAAGAGAGAGAGAGAGAAATATGCACATATCAAGTTCGAGTAATTAAATAGTTATACATATTTTTGGCTCTTTTATTGTAGCTGGAAAATTATCTTACTATTTCAATCAACTTCTTTTGATATCTCGTATTAATTACAACACGTCAAACTACTTATGAATTGGATTTTTATTTATATCTAATGATGAATACGGCAAGAGATCTCAATATTATCTCATTGTCCTAGCTCCTCTGTTCATACAACTCCATAACAAGATTTTTGATTTTTCAAGATCTTTTCGGGATTGTAATCATGTTAAAAAACTTTAGTATACTCTGCTTAATTAATTTTAAAACCACTTCCACACACAGTTAAGTTACTAATCTTTTTGTAGAGAAATTCTTTTGAAATATGCGAAGAGTCATTCTAACAAAAGATTTTTGAGATTCGTTTTTTCAAATTTTATTTTTTTAATTTATATTAGTAAAGCATTTTTTTCTGAATCTGAAATAATGTAAGATTTAAAAGTAATAATATAAGTTTAATGTGCTGAGGAACCAGTAGGCTTGGGCCAGCTGGGCCTGGAGCCAGGGCCTCGCCCTCGGTGGGAGCCTCGTTTCGTTTTCAACTTCGTCTTAATAAGATAATGAGCCGGATAATTTTAATGGTCAAATATTATTCCTTTACATATTCTGCGAAAAACAGGGAATTTCAAACTGCATGTCAACTGGCAAAAGTGGTAAGACTGCACTATTATGTGATGACCGTTGCCCATGCCTAGGGCTTGGCTTAGTACCATAAACAATCATTCAACTCATTAAGTCGAAATGCGGCCATCGCTAGAACCGGTTTTTGAGATTGTTAGTCGTGCACAATTATTTGTTTCAAATTACCATTTGAATGAGTATTAGACAATGCATACTATATCTTTTAAAGATCTCAGATAGGGCCTACTTTTGCATAAGGGCCCAGGGCCTCAAAGAGTCTTAAGATGCCCCTGGGAACCAGTAGCCTGGTTTGTGGAGTAACGGCTCTTTAAATAATGAGCAGTAAATTCTAGTATCTTATTTCTTAAAGGATATCACACAGTTAAGCCTGTTGCGTATCAAACCTGTATTTAAAAAAGGGTTTATTCTCCAAGAAGGAAACCCTTAAAAATGTAACTCTTTGTCAAGGAGCTGAATGAATGTTTATTAATGTCACTATCTAAAGCAGCTAGAGGGTTACTGGCAACGGACATCGTAAATTTTACCAAGGTCAAGTGATGAGGAGGACACTTTGTGACGGGTTCACGCGTCTTTTCTTTAACATGTCCTTTGGGTACTTTTTGGGGCCAAGATTAATGGCAACTCTTTTCCAACCAAAACCCAAGAAGTGAAACGTGAAGCTTAAATGCAAATTAAATAGCTTTTAAATAACAGAAGTTTCAGTAAGTAAAATGGCAATTTGGGGAATGTTATGTGAGAGATTGGATACAATTGTGAAAGGACGGCCAGCGGAGGTTATTCCGAAGATGAAGCCATTAGGTCAAGGTGCATACCATTGCACTCACGTAAAGAAGCCACTCCCTAGAATCGGAGCTACGATTGGATTAAGGTAGGATTGACTATTTAATATTAGGACTTGTGTTATTATTGGAATTGAGATTAGGCGGGTTAGATATTGATAGTGGTCCGAGTAAGGTTAATTTGGTATTACTTGCATTGTGTGTTTGTTCATCGTAGATTCTCACATATATAATCATTATCTAATCTGTTAAAAGTTTAAGTTATAGATCTTAATAAAGACATATTAAAAGAATATAAACATGTCTCTTCTTTTTGAAAATCGTACACCTCTAGCTCACGTGGTTAATCAAAGCGAAGGTCACCCGAGGAGGGCCTTTTCACAACTTGACACCCATTCTTCTAACTTCCTAAAAAGGCATCACAGTACTCTAAAAATAACAAAAATATCGGAAACAATTTTTTTTCCATTTCCCTATGGCCCATTTATTTGGAAAGCTTGCGCCAAAATTCCAGATCTGAAAACTTATTAGATTCTAGTTTCGGTTTCGTTTTAAGGCATTTTTGCATTTCTAAATTGAATTAATTAAACGTATTTTTGAACCCAATACATATTTTCAGTGTAAAAAGGCTGTCTTATTACTAAAATCATTTTTGTTTGCTCATGTTTTGAATTTTTTCAGTTCCTTCATTATTACTTAATAAAGACTGACTTCAAAACCAATATTTATTTTTGCTCATAGTTTATATACGAGGTTATATAGTAACTTAGAAGCTTTTCCATTAGTTTTTTCCTGTTGAGAAAATGCCATGGTCAAAATGTTTTGTGGTTGCTATGAGAAATAATATTTGGAAGACATGGAATACAACTGAATGTGATAAATCTAAAATCCAGCCTTCAGCCAATACTATATTGAGACCAGAGAAAAAATACAAATATTCTGAATACAAACACTGCAGAAATAACTGAATGTTTCCATGATATACCAAACTACATTACAGTAAACATATTTTAGTACATTTTACAGTATTTTTACTTCACGCAGCAAAAACTTAAACTTGCTAAATTGCTCCGATACAAAACTGAGAAAAAAATTAGATATTTACAAACTTGGTGATTTCTAGCTTAAGTTTGTATCATTATTATTTTGATATAAATGTTTTGTGTTTAAAACTTCTGTGAAAATGTTTGGTTAAGATAAAGCTGAATAATCTGTCGTCGTAACAAATACTATCAATATTAGGCAAAAGCATGTTTTGAATTAAGAAAATGTTTTCGGTCAAAATTAATTAAAGTAATGTTTTGATACAGAACATAAGTAGGAAAAAAACATTAAAAATTAGAACTTTATTGGCATTATATGTTTTCTTTTTAGGCCCTTATAAACTTTAAATATGTTTTTCTCAGGCTTTTAATTTTGAATCCCTAAGGCTTTTTTTTCTATTCAAGATAGAGTCTTGAAATTTTTTGTGGATACTCCCGAAGATATGTCCTATAAAAGTTAGTATGGATTTAGGTCTGAGAGCTCTAATTATTTTTTTTAAAAAAAATCATTTTTAAAACGAAAATAAATTATTTGTAGAGATAATTAAAAGCACAACACTTATTCTTTTAAGAAAAAAATATTCTAGAACTCACTCATTTTAGAAATATCCATATTCGAAAGTAGCCCCCATAATTAAACAGAAGACGCAAATAGAAAAATTAAACTGAAAATGGTTAAGTTTTTAAAGATATCGTCTGAAATTAAAGGGTTATAGCGGGAAAAAACGAATATAAAAGTTATTTCTAATATACGTTATCCCCATGGCAACCACATCGACAGACAATGAAAATATTAAGGTAACCATATTGTAATATTATCGCCCATCTTGGCGAACATAAACATCAGCTTGGCGCTACCACCCCCGATATCAAATTAGCACGAGAGAATTTTGTAACATTATTCAAAATTTTGAAACACCATGAGCAATTTAAATTTACATGAAAAAAAAAATAGTGTAGATATGAAATAATTCAAAAGTCTTAAATATTTTAAAATTATTTTATGCATAATATAAGTACATGTTAAAATATGTTTGAATCAAACTTACCGAAGATTGCACAAAAATGTAAATTATAGTATTTCTGTCTTTAAATGGAAGTTTCTTATTCTTATTTCTGCTCGTTTCAAAGATATGTCCAACATAGGCATTATGCTTCCTAAATTGAACCGATAAAACAATACCTGATAATATACTGTTAAAAAATTCTCATGCTATGCTGATTCGAGAATTTTTCGATCAAGGTAATATGTAATAGTTCCTGTACAATACCGCTTCAATTGATCAAATGGAGATCTATTTACAAACATCTTTTTCATCCCGCCTCCAATTACTGCAATCTTAGGTTGCAGTCATTTTTATTAATTGATTGATTGATTGCTTATTTACGTTGCAAAAAAATCTTGAAAATGGAATTGACATAAGCCTCGTATTTTTGAACCAGATTCAAGTGACGAGGACGACACCTGATCTTGCATCCAACACTCCAAACTTCCGCACCATGCCATCATTAAGACATTGAAACCACTATCTCTTTTTTCGAATGAAACCGAAAGCATTACAAATGATAATGATAGCAAAACAATGATATTACAGTAAGTGAAAATGTCATTATTGAATAACAATATAACGAATAATATTAATATTGAACGACATTAACAAACAGTTGAAAAAATGTTACTTAGAAATAATTATGAATAGTTATTGTAAGAAATTTTATATAATATATATAATTTTTATTACTTATAAAATCAATAAAAAAACCCATAACAGTTTTTTTAATCAATTAGAGCTTAAGCGTTGTAGAGGAAATGTCAAAAATAATTATTTTGACTTTTATGTATCGGCAGCGCGACGTGTGGATAATTTTAAAGTATTATAACATTATCTTAACAATTATGTTTTTCAGGGGAATTACAATTTTGAAATTTCTATGATTTTCTCTCCGGAAAATTTCCCGAGTCAATTTTCATAATGATAATATTGAATATGGTTCATTACTAAAATTTGGTCATGAGCTTTATCGTGACTAGAATACATGGC
Source organism: Trichonephila inaurata madagascariensis (assembly GCA_019973955.1). NCBI lineage: Eukaryota > Metazoa > Arthropoda > Arachnida > Araneae > Nephilidae > Trichonephila > Trichonephila inaurata. Next base: position 54,733 of record BMAV01017966.1, on the reverse strand, counting down.
TGGCTTTTAAAACGATCTAGATTGTGCATGGTAACTGCAATTTTAACCATGTCTCCCGAGAATTTTGAACACGAGAATGAATTGTGCATTTTGGAAAGAGAATAACAACAAAAACATGGTTCGAGATTTTGGTTTGCTGAGTGCAATGGCGAATGAATTGTGGCCGTTTATGGATCTAAGTAACTTAACTTGACTAGCTCGCTTTTAAAAATATTTGTTGGGCTAGAGAGGTGATTTAAAGTATTCTTTCCCCAGAGAGTCATAAAGCAAGACTACTTTCAAAATGCCTTTGTGAAAGCGACTCTGTGGTGTAATATCCTATTAGAATATTTCTAATAATTTAAAGATGTGTTGTTAAGGAGTAAGTTTCGGAAATAAATAAAATCGCACTAGGAAGTTTTTGTTCTCTTATTGTGGTATTAATAATGATAAAATAAAATATTTTAAAATAAGATTTTTATAGTTATTGTGAATAATTTATTGTATACTTTCTATGTAGGTAATATGATAGTGAAGAATTTTACATAGTGTATAATACATTCGTTAGAATAATTAAATCCTAATATCTGAATTCAAAACAATGCATATTTTAAGAATCTATATTTTTATACATTACTTGAAATAAAGATGGTAAAAAAAGTTTCCTTTGAAGTAAAAGAACCGAAAACCTTAATCCATAAAAAAAAATTTACTTATTATCTCTTTCTCTTTAAAGAATCGAACACAACTTCGTCACAGTTCACTAACTTTTGGACAATTTTTTAAATTGGCTCAAGTAAAAAAAAAAAATCAGAAATTATAAAAATGCAATTTAATCAAGCTTTTTTTTATGCATCTAATTATAGTGACAACAATGGATATTAAAGATAAAAAGAATATTTTCACTAACCGATAAATTATAATTAAACTTGAACTGAGCGTTCATTAATACATAATGTCATTTTAATAATGTTATTGGTGTGATGAGATAATTGAAGAGAGTTATATTGTCTGGTACAATATATCTACAAATCGTAATTGAAAAACTTTAAAATATGTTAACCCTTTACCTATCGCATTATGATTTACTGCAATTTTTTCCATGCAATATTTTTTTGAATCACTAAGTTAAAAATTAAGGGATATACATAAAAAAAATACTCAACTTCGGGAAATTTAATCTGTTAGAGCTAATTAATTAAATTGGTACTTTAAAGTACCGTCAGTCCTTAAAGGTCTAAAATATTCTCATAATACGAGAAGACCGAATGACTTTTTTAATGCAGTTTTAACTCTTAAAAACACCAAATAACCAGAGAACATTAATATTTTACAGCATAAAATATTTATTTTTAAAGATTATCAAACTTTTTAAAATTTATTTACTTTTTTTACGCACAAAAACAGCTTTTGCACATAAACTGAATTTGATGATATTCAGTTTTTCTTTTCATTAATACACAAAAATTCATTACACGTTATACATTTTGAGTGAGGTTTCGATTGAACGTTTTTTAAAGTACTGCATCCTAGGATAGCAAATGCTGTAATTTCTTAACATGAATTGCTGCACCTTGAGTCTTGTTTAGTCTCTTGGTCGTCATCTTAAGGTATCCGACTACTTGCGACAACTTTTTTAAAAAATGAAGTCATAGGGATTTTTTTGTGATTTTTAGGTTTATTTAGTATATTTTAAGCAAAAAATCGTAAAATTGAAAACAGAAAAAAAATTTATTAAAATGGGGAAAAACTGGTAAAAATGTACAAAAAATTACATAAATGGGGCCCGCTCTGTACAAAAATTTTTCGAACAAATTCTCAATTTTTCAATTTTAATGTGTTACTTTGTTATTCATATTTGAAATGACCTTCAGGATAATAGATACTTTAATTTTTACAAAAACTAGAGACCTCTATCTTAGTGACTATATGAAATTGCTTAAAAAAACAGTGATTATATTCACATAAAGGACTGTAAATTTTGAAATAATACAGTGATTGATAAATCTGAAGAACAAAATACTTCTACTGTTATACAAAACATTTACAAAAAGTTTCATTAAATTAATTTCAAAACTTTTTGAGCAATCGCTGTCCGCGTTTGAGTTTTTCGAAAAAAAAAAACACATTTCGAGTAAAACGCATTTTAAAGTTTGATATCTTGTGTAAAGTTATGGCATCTTCTTTAGTTAAAACACTTGTAGTTTTTGTTCTAGTGAATGGAAAGCAAAAAGCTTGGTATTTTTTATCAAGCTAATAAGATGGTCTATAAAATAAAATCATAAAACAAATTTGTCAATTTTTGAAAAAAATCATGATTTTAGGGTAGTACCTTAAGAATCTAACGAAAATTTCAGCAGATTATTTGCTGGGACTTCTTCATTTGAAAAATTATCTGTTAGTACATCACTGATTTAAGATGGTAGGTATAATAAATCTAAAGCCTCTTGAAGACTGAGATTCTTTTTTTTCAGACATTCCGAGAAAAGGAAATAATAATAATAATAGCACCTTTTGAAAGTCTCCAATTATTGTAAAATCTCAGTTACACATAAAAAAAAAAATAAAGTGTTGTTGAAATAAGAATAGATAAATAGATATTTCCTTCATTGTGTGGAAAAAACAAGCTCCGATTTAAAGTTCGAAATTTTTTGAAAACGTTAAAATAAAACAAAAAAGCAAAATAAATAAGTTAAG
>BMAV01017966.1:35361-51657 GCA_019973955.1 Trichonephila inaurata madagascariensis | reverse complement strand
CACAACAAAAACAAAAATAAGCCACAGGGACGGAAAAACAAAGTTTTGCTCTAACAACCAGTGTGCTCTGTCGGTACTTATAAATACCACAAAGTTATTCAACTGTTAAATTAATTACATACACTGTTCACTTAAAATAAAAAGTCAAATCGTTTTCTAAGGTCTTCATTAACACACGAAAAAATAAGACACTTACCTTTAGACATTACTACTTCTTCGGAACAAAAATGGCAGTCTTCGCAATCCAATCAAAATGTCAGCTGAAAACTGAACTTCTGTTATAAAACTATTCGCCTTCCCAGCTTAAATACTCATCATAGAACCCGTTCTGCCAAATATCTTGGAAGAGTGGGTTTAAAAGAATATTCCTAATAAGTATCATCAGAGTATTCGTAAAAAAAGGGTTATTCTATATAATTTTAAAGTGAGTGGTTTAGTAAAGTGACGGTATATAAGTACCGTCGATAGATAAAGGGTTAAGCCATTGTAAGCGACTGATTAGAGCGAATGTTGGTTCTGCGCTATTGATTTTATTTATTATTAGTCACATTTGTTCGCGATATAAAATTCAATATTCGATTCCTTTTGAAATATACCGTTGGCTTTTTTTAATGGAGTACGTGAATGAATATAAGATATTAGGATTAATAAATTTGGTATTTTATTTTATGCCTTAATCAATACTTTATTCACCTCTCAACTTCTCAATGTAACGTACTAAGAGAGTAATGAAGATAAATATTTTGAGAATCTAAACATCTATCCCATAAAAGAAAGATACTAATGAAGAAATGTTTAGAGTCGTATAATAGAAAGAAATGAAATTATATTAATATTAAAAAGGAGGGTTATAATTTAAAATAAAATTTTAATTTTTTTGTTCCTCTTCTTTTATTTTCAATTTATAGAATAAGATTTCCATTTGTTTATATTTAAAACAATAGAAAAATGCTTATCCCTAATTCTGAAGGAAAATGAATTTCTCTGTCAGATTAATTGAATATTAACGTCGCACTGTTCAGCTACACGAGGGCTTTTGGCGACGGACCACGTCATTTTGAACCATGGTCAAGTGACGTGGACGACACCTGAGCTGGCACCCCCTCTCCTAACTACCAAACCAATGGGAGAGGACGTTTCAGCTCTCGATAGATTTAACGTGCATCGCTGCCCTACACGGCGGGTCTTTAGTGGTACTGGGCTCGAACTCGCGATAAGGCAAGCCACGATTCGATACCTATACCACTCGGCTACCACGGCCTTCTCTGTGTTATAGAAAACTGTCATAAATCAAAATTAAAGTTTTCTGATTCAATTAAATTTCTGTCTTATAGTAAAATTAAATTACCAAAAGGTCATAAAAATATAAATATAGAAACGTGTTAAATAGTGTAAAGATAGAAAAAATAAGATCTAATTACATAAAGAAATATTTTCTTACTATTATATAAATTCTAGTTCTGTTTTTAAATGAAGTGAATTTACATTTCAGGAAATATAGTTTTAATAGATTGAAAGAAATTTATATAAAAATTTGAAGATATTTTTAGAAAATATTTAATTATCTAAAATTTTAAATGAATATGCAGACTTATATGCAAAATCATTTACATTTATGTATTATTTTTGAATATTTTAGAGAAAAATAAAAATATGCGAACGAGAACTCTTCACAAGGATTTTATATATCTCCAGAACTATCTTAGAATGATACGTCAAAAAGTGTGTAAAATTTAATTAAAATTTTTAAAAATATTCATGTAATGATTCCAATGTCAGAAGAGAAAATTAAAGATGATATATACAATATCTCTATTCAAATATAAAAGGAAGAAAATATGTGTGTGTGTGTGTGTGAACCATGAGATAAAATACATGATCAAAAAATTAGACACCTTCAATTTTTGAAAATAGATTCCCTGATGACTGTGGAAGACATAAATTATTAACAGCTTTAAGTATGATAAAGAACTTCATATATGTGATTCATAATACACAAATTTAAAATAACATTGAAGAAGTATTTTACGAATTAAAATGAATACGAAATCTAGCTGCTTAGAGTTGGTGATCCGGAATGGATAACAAATAACTACTTGTGTGTGTGTGTTAAGTAATATCCTTATAGGTTGAAGGATGTTAAAAATTGAGGTCTCTCAGGTGAAACAACAGAAATTCTTTTTTTCTTTGTATGACTACATACTAGAAGTAATAAAGAATCTGTTTTTGATGTATTTTATAGGTTAAAGTTTTGGCCAGACGACAAAGAGTAACTTCAAAAATAGAGTTTCAGATAAAAACAAAGAAGTTGAAGCCTAATGAATTGTGTGTGTGTGTGTGTGAAATGGGGTTTGAAGCTGTGTGGGACAATGTCCCTCAGATTGATGATGATGATGATGAGTTTGGTGTTTTATGGCGCAAGAGCCAGTTTTGGCTATACTGCGCCAAACATTCATAGGTCTGTGGTCTGGACGGGAAAAGAAGAAATTGGATGACAAGATGGAGGGTCGAAAATAGAGAAGGATCACTGGGGTACCCCGGGGTCGAGACACCCGTGTTTACCAATTATAGTAAACCCCTTGGGAAAAGGAAAAGATCACTAGGGTACCTCGGGATTGTGACACCCGCACCCACTTAAAGAAGGTGAGCCCCTGAGGGGGTCCCTCAGATTAAAGATAAGACGTTAGCATTACTGGACATTAGCTTCCTTAAATTTGTTTCCAATTATGGAAATTGAAACTAACCAAATGATATAAAACATATTATCTTCCTTCTTCAAATACACATAGGTCATCGTTTTTATTTAAATATTTTTTTACCAGAAGTGAAGGATGTTAATTTTTAATCTCGAATGCAGTTTCGACAACTTTTTTGAGCAAAAAAAAGAGGAGACATTTAATAGTGGTTAGTATTTTTGTAGGAAAAAGAATAAATGTTTTGCTTTGTTTTGACTTAAGGTGGATTTTAAAACTTTACTGCACTATCTTTAGAGGAGTTTGAATTTCAACCAATGACTGGTAAAAAATTAAGCAGTGAATTTAATGAATTCCTTACCCTCTGTTTTTTGTTTTTTTTTATGCATCAAACACCAACATTTTTAAGATTCACATATACACAAAATTTTGAAAAAATGTTATTAAAAACATTTTAAGTTGTTATGACAAATTTTTTGTAATCTTTCTCTTAGCCGTCAAAGCTTCTTTTAATCACAGCATGGACACTATTTTAACATAATCAAAGTGACTTTTACTGCATAGAAGCATTTTAAATGCTGCAAAACTACGTAGGCTAAGAATTTCTTTTCATAAAAAGTGTTTACATCAAAATTAAACCAAATTTCTGGAGCAGTGGTTTGTAATGTGCTTTTATTTAGTTTTTCTCTCTAAATCCTATGCAATATTCCGCCTTAAGGTATCAGATTACGTTCGGAACCGTGATTTTAAAAAAGCGCATAAATGGAAAATTTTCATGATATTTAGTGTCACTTAGATTAGAATACATGTATAAAATTGTTTTAAAGACATTTTGACAAAAAAAATTATTTAAATACAATATTTTTGGCAAAAAATTAACTTAGAATAATCTTTTTTCAAAATGTTATCCTTTTATAAAAATGCTTCTAAAATAATAATATTTCGCACGCGCTCTCTCTCTCTCTTATATAAAGTAAAGACTTTTCCAGAGAATCTGAACTAGGATTTGTGAAAAATTCACATTATTTTCAGAGTTACCACCAGTTGAAAGAATTATCGGCGTTTTTTTCTTAAAATTGCAGTCCTCTGTTGTAAAATATGGATAAACCCACTTCTAAGGTATATATTTCAAAAAATTTTCTTGAGCCTCTGTAGAGAGGTCTGAGCTATATACAGGCAAAATATTATTATAATAGAAGCATTTTTTACAAAAGGAGAATAATTTGAAAATTTGTCATTCTATGTTCATTTTTTGTCAAAATATTGTACTTAAATAATTTTTTATTGTAATAATGTTTTTAAAACAATTTTATATACATTTTCTTATCTAAGTGACTCTAAATATCATAAATATTATCCATTTATACGCTTTTGCAAAATCACGGTTCCGAACGTAGTCTGATACATTAAGGCTGTTTTCGGCAAAAGTACGGGGGCCGCGGTAGCCGAGTGGTATAGGTATCGGACCGCGGCCTACCTTGTCACGAGTTCGAGCCTAATACCACTAAAGACCCGCCGTGTAGGGCAGCGATGCACGTTAAATCTGTCGAGAGCTGAAACGTCCTCCCGTTGGTGTGGTAGTTAGGAGAGGGGGATGCCAGCTCAGGTGTCGTCCACGTCACTTGACCATGGTTCAAAATTACGTGGTCCGTCGCCAAAAGCCCTCGTGTAGCTAAACAGTGCGACGTTAATACTCAATCAATCGGCAAAAGTACGAGAGCCTGAACTAAACGTGAAGCACATTTTCAGACAGAAAAATACCTCAATTTTTTTTCATGAAAATTTGCAACATTATAACTCATACACACATCTGTTAACAATATAGTGTTTCTAAAATTTTAAGATAGTCCACATGAATATTATTTTTTTTATTTTAACACGTGAAAGGACAGCTCATTTAACATTAAGGTATAGAAGAAAAAACGTGAAACACATTTTATACCAGAAAAAAATGTCGCAACTCGGTCAAAAATGTGAAATATGATGAAATATGTTGTTCTGTAAGGGATATAGTGAAGCCAGAATATAATATTAATCTTTCATTTCTTTTATATCTGAAAAAAATATACCTAATTCTCGGGTCCTATTCTTTAACATTATACGAAGACAGCCTTAAAATATAAGCTCATGAGCGGTGATTTTTCATTTCTCAAAGAAAAATAAGCAGGTGAAGTTATATTTTTTAAATGTATAAAATAATAACAAAAAAAGCTCCTCAAAGAAAGAGAGAAAGATAAATAATTTAAAGATAATTTAATTGCCTTTGAAATGGATTCAAAAAGCTTTTGTTTTGAGTACAGATGTTGCCACCTATGGATACTTTTGCATTGTAACTGCTGGCATATTTCTGCAGGTACTAATAAAAACTCCAAAGCGTAATATCCCATATTTACTTCTTCAAGCTCTCTTATTGTAGGAGCACGCAAAAAGTACTTTGATACAAAATCGATGTTAGTCCAAACTTTCACTCTTTCCTAATATTTGCCACTTCAATTAGTTTTAGAATGCAAAATGAGAGAGAGAGAGAGATTATATATCTCCAGAACTCAAACTCTCTTCTCTAGAATATAATTACGAAAAATAATGATATAGTTAGACATTGAGTACTTCGAATTTTTTTTCGCATTTTAATATGTTAAGTTTTATTATTTATTTATTTATTTATCCAACACCCGTGCTTGACTTCTTGACCATTTGACGCCAAACCTCCCAATACCGACTGACGATGTCGTCAGTGACCAGAGTTCCCCATGGCTTGCCACAACTCTTTGTTTTTTGGGTCATGGCAGTATATTTGTCAATGTGTGTGGATATAACGCTCTTTCCTCTCTGAGGGTCAAGGGGACTTCCGGTTGAGTCGACTTGGATCCTTGCTTAGCTTTTTGGTCGGCTCTTTCATTGTCGGGGACCCCAACCAGTGGCGCACACAAGGGGGTGTCCTAGGGGTCCGGACACCCCCATCACCCTTGATATTTTTTTGATTGATTATAATCCTATGTATATATAATACGTAAAATTTAATTATGCATTTGTTATTTTTCATTAATTTTATTGATTAATGCTAATTATTTATTCAGTAGTGAATTTTGTAATGTTTTTGTTGCCGAAAATCGATAAAATCAAAAGAATATGTTGGGAGGCGAATTGGAGCATGACACGAGAATAGTGGACTAATAACCCTGGATTCCGCGGGGGGGCCGGTTGAGAATTTTTTGTGCGCTCCTGACCCCAACATAACTTGGGACCCACTGTAAAGACGGAGTAAAGTTACACGCTTCCGTGGCATTTTCCTCAAGCTACGCGTGCTCCCTGGGTGGTGCTAAATGTGTAACAGCGATCGCCGTTATCCGAGCCTCCAAGAGAGTTTTATGTGTATATAGAAATATTAAGCTCTGGAAAAAAACATCTTTTTTTGAAGTTATACTTCTTTTGGGTCGTTAGAGAAATAGGATGAGGGTAAATTTTTACAATGCGCGCGCAACTCGTCACGGATGTGACGCAAAACCGTCACGGATGTGAAGTACACCGTCACGGATGCGAACATCCTTTGTCTAGAAATATACAGAACGGGACAAATCACTCCCACCTTTGAAATTCTCAGAAAAATATTTTTCTTCACCTCACTGAAGAAGGGAGCATCCGGGTTTGAACCGGGGACCTCCCTATATGCAGACGAATGCTCTACCACTGAGTTATACCCCCGCGTCAGCGAACCTTTGCTTTGCATTCCGTAGGAACGGATACGAAAATATGCAGAACGGGACAGATCATTCCCGCCTTCGACCCCCTCCCCATATTATTGGTCCTATTGTCCTTGTGCGAGGTTTGTTTAAATTTATTTAAATCGTGATTATCTCAGGTTTGGCTGGTCCGATTGACTGAAGGTTAGTATCGTTCAATTCTGCTCGTGACCGCCTTTCGTCCAGCCTTTTCCAGCTTGCCCTGCTAAAGATTTTTAGAAAGATTTTAATCTTGTTACGCCAAAGCAGTATAACTTCTTACGTGCGTACATAAGTACACACACATTTTTTTTTAAATACAAAATATTTATACAAAATTCAGTATACAAGCCATAGAATATGCATAGAACTCACTAAAAACTCTCCTCACTTGCTTGATTAGATAAACACATACTTCTCATAGATAAGCAATAGGTATAGTGAGGTCGGGCCACGAATGACTCGAACTCCCATCGTGGTACTCGGATTCCTTCGAACAGTATCCAACACATTTTGTTCCATGCATGGAACAATATGTGTCAGATACCGTGGCCCGTCCTCACTATGCCTGTTACTTCGCAATGATTCATATTCACACAAATTGTGATGCAAATTAGCATACAGACGGTATTCTCTCTTACATAGCTGGTGCATCTCTCTGTGGGTACCTTTCGCGATACAGTCTTTCTGCTGTTCTCGCATTTCTTTATGTCAGTCCGTAAATCATGTGCATATCTGACAACCCGGTGTTTGTAAAATGTTCCATACTCTACTGTGGGTGATGATAGTTCAAATGACTGCGGTACTGCAGGTCTGTTTTCTCCAATGCTCTTGTGCACAACATCATCAGAGCCGAACGAAAACGTTTCCGACCATGGGTTGCTGTGGAAATTTGAATCCTTGTGATGCCCCCTACCTCCCCTTAAAGTTTGTACCAACGATCCTAGGACACCCTGTACAGAGGGGGAGGGATTGAACCCCAAATCTCTTCTTTGTATACGCCACAGTAGATTTACATACCTATATTTAACCAGATATATAGTGCAATGGAATTAAAATAAATTTTTTATAAAGATGAAATGTATAAAATTGAGAATATATTTTGCGAGTTTCGATGATAATTGGAGTAATCTGGTCTAATATCAGTCGAAAAAAGAAATAATATTGATGAATACATATTTAAACTAATGTTTTTTATTTCTTTATATTAAAAAAATGTACACTTTTACTAAAATCATTTAAAATGAGAAATAATAGGATTTTTTTACAAATAGTCTCTTTAGAAAAAGTTCTATGTTTTTTTTTTTAAAAAAAATCCTTTTAAATAATAAATTAGAAATATTAGTAATATAATTTCAGAGCTGAGTTATACATTTTATTATACGTCGTTTATGTTTATCAAAAATATTTGAGAATTATTTAAAAAATACTGGTTTTCAATTATAAAAAATATAACAGTAATTTTTAAATAGTGATCTTTTATACATACACGTCTTTAAAAGTGGTTGCATGTGCAGCTTGCACGGCTATTTATTTATCTAAAAAAGAAAAGCAACTCAGTAATCATCACGATATCTCCGGAACTATTAGATCTAAAGCCCAGAAATTTGATAGGTACGTTCCTTTCATAGAGTAGAGACCTGATAAGAACGGATTTTACGAAAATTGGCCACCAAGAGTCATTGCGAGAGGTCAAGGAGCGTTATAGATAAATATTTCGATGTTTGAACTGTTGGACCCACGTATTTAAAATTTGGTAAGCATGCTACTTTTGTTGAATAGAGATTCTCTAGGAACGGATTTTACTGAAATCAACTACATTGGGGGGGGGGGGGGTGTGAGAACGTGCTGGATCATATAAGTCATTTTCGAACTACCAGATATACCGTAATGAAATTTGATACACGTTTCTTTTGTTAAATTGAAATCGACACACTGAGAATGGGTCTTACGGAAACTGACTCTCAAAGGGGATACGAGGCTTATTGATTAAAAATTTCCGTTTTTGAACTGATTCAGACTTGAAGTGTGGCAAGCATGTTTATTTCGTTGAGTAGTGATCCACTAAAAAGGGGTTTTGCAGAAATCTATTTTAAGGAGAGGGTTACGGGAGCATAAAAGATCATTTTACTTTAATCTTAGAGACTCAAGTTCTGTCCTTTTTAAATCAAGAGGTGAGAGCTATAAGAATGTTTTTGAATACAATTGAACGCTTAATGGTAGTGCTTAGATATCAATAATTGCACGTATGTACATATATATAATCAATATATATTCATACAGCATCATGAAATACCCAGTGCAGCGCACGGGGAACGACTATTTTAACTTCAAAAACCCTAATCCAAAAAAGGACCAAAAATGGCCAATTCCGGTTCAACATTTCACTGAACTGACCAACCTGACCACAAGGGAGTCGAAAAGAAGATTTATCATATCTCACTGAATCTCGAAGGATATATATATATGTGTATTTTTTTTACCTGCAGGATTTTTAAAGCCTGACTTTGGCGGTGTTAATGGCAAGGGGTCATTATGGGCAGTCTCTATCACAAACGAATTTTTTTCCCTCTTTCGAGATTTGATAAAACTGTCACTGGCGCCGATGAAAAGAAGCGGAACGTGGCCTCCCAAGGGTCCCCGAAAGGCATTATGGGAATGGGATAACTCCAGTGTTGGGCGAAATTTCATTACGCAGTCGCACCCGCAGACAATTAGTCACTCACAGGGGCTGCTCCGAAGGTGTGTGTGAATGGATATAAAAACGAATTATAAAAAAAATTAGTCGGTATTTATGGATATTTTTTTTGCCAGTGTTAATATTGATATATTATAACCCAACACATGGGGTATGCGTTCTTTTTTGTGTATGTGTGTATGTATGATGGGTTTTTTTCTTCTTCTATTTCTCGGGATAATTTAGGTAATGACGCGTAGGATAGAGAAAAAAAAAAGAGAAAAAAAATCTCTATATAAGTGGTAATTACTTATAAAATGATTGAATCTGTAAAAAAGATAAATGCAGTAATACGGGGAATTTATTTGCTAATATTAAGGCATTCTCAGACTGAAGAAAATCAATATTTACCTACATTGAACAATACATATTAACCCTCCAAGAGGTCTGCACGTAAAATTCCGCCATTCCAGAGATGCTTTTTCTGCCTTCAAGCAAGATTCCCAAAAGCGGCCGAGCCGCATTCTTAAAAATACGGCTCAACCGCTTTTGAGAACCCCACCTGAAAGCAAAAACATATGTGCGGTGCATTTTTGAAGCATCCTAAGAATGGCAAGACTTTAAGTGCAGACCTCTTAGAGAGTTAAAATTGATATTGATTTTATTTTATACTTATTAGTTAATTTAAAAATGTAGCCATTTTATCAATAACATCCATAAATGCATAGGGAAGGTGGTAGATTATTTAGTCAAATTGTGGAAGAATATAAAATTATCACGAATGGATTTTACTTATTTGCTTTCTAGACAGACTTCAAAATTTTTTAAATATTTCCATTGACTCAATTGAGTTGTTAAATAAAAATCTCCAAATACATATAAACACTTGAGGATAGTATGTTTTGTATAGTATTTATCCTATTATAACTACTCATGTGCAAATAATCTACGCCACTTTTTCTTTTCCAGATAGTTTTTCTAGGGACTTTTAACTCCTGGACGTCCAGGGAGAGAAGCTACGCTGAGAAATGGCTTTTCCTACATCATCCCATGCATATTCATCAGAATGTAACCCTGAGACACCGAGGGTTAATTTATACGGCAAATATCCTCTCTTTCATGAAATTCATCAATATTGTGAGTTCTGTGCAACAACAAATACACAATTTTTTTAAAGTGGAAAATTCAGTGCATTTCTGGACAATGTTTTTTTTTTTTTGTTTTCCTTGCTGTTTTTTTTTTTTTTTTTTGATGGATTATAAAATAAACAGATATTAAGTTACAAAAAAAGGCGTGATTAATGATTACTTTAATAATATAGGGTGTTTATGTATTTAAAATTTATTATTTTTTTTCGTGGTTAATAAAATATATTGAAAGATGAACCTCTATATAACGAATTTTTCATTTAACGAACTTTTTTTTCGGGATTAGCGACTTCATTAAATAGAGGTCCGACTGTATATTGAAAAAGCAAGACTATCAGCACTGATATGTTAATCAACTTCCTTTTTCCAAAAAATATTTAAAAAAAGAAAAAAATCAATACATTCTGTATGTATAATGCTGTAAATAAAAAACTAACCAACTGTCACCAAAAAAATGATTTGATCATAAAAAAAATATCTCTATAAGAACACCCACACCCTACTTGCTATCCCCAGAGCTGGTGGAAAATTCTGGGAACTCTCTCTCTCTCTTCTTCCCCATTTAGTGCGCGGGGCCGCCCACGTGGTTGGAGCAGTTAAAGGGCTGAATTATTTGCTCCATAACTCAACGCTCTTCTCCTTCGGACGAAGCACTATTTGTTTATATATCATGGGGTGAGAGAAAGATTCTTTCTTTTCCGCATATTTCTTTGATGTCACCGACAGGTGGAAAAGGAAAGATTTAACACACCAACAAAGCTTTAGTGGGGCTATGAGCCGCAAAAGGTTTGGAAATAAAAATTTGAAAGAAAAAAAAAGAAGGAAATAGTTATGATGTTTGTGAGGATTTAGATTCTCCAGTTAAGATTTTAGTTGGAAGGGATAGCTTTTTATTTTTAATTCTGATATTTTACAACTGGAATCTATTTTCTGCACATTTCAAGCGTGAAAATATCCATTTTTTTATTGAAATATTTTTTGGAGCCTGAAAACAAAAATAAAAGTGAATTTATTCCGCTGATAAATCATCTCTGTGTGTTTCGTTTGGATTTTAAAAGAATACAAGATTTTCTTAAGATTCTTTTCTCACAACGGCTTTAAAAAATTTAACTGAAATAAAAATTTTATGTATGTATTCAACCCATTACAGGTACTGGAATACCATAAGATCTGTGCTACACAAACTTTTAATATATCTTTCTCTGCAGATTTGTGTATCATGACTTGTACACATCAGTGACTGTAAAAGCAAAATAATTTAACCCAATGTAAATAATTTCAATAAATAAGCCAAAAAGTAAAGAAATAAAAAGACATTCCTTCCACACATGTGTATGTGTTTTCGAATAAGTATAAGTAAGAAATATAACCTTTAACCCTTTATCTACTGACGGTACTTATAAGTATCACTCACTTTAAAATTACATAGAATAATCATTTTTACGAATATTCTGACGATACTTAGCAGGAATATTCTTTGAAATCCACTCTTCCAAGATATATGGCAGCACGGATTTTATGATGAATATATTAGCGGAGAAGGCGAATAGTTTTATAACAGAAATTGCGTTTTCAGCGCATTGCGAAGGTTGTCATTTTGGTTCCGAAAAAATAGTTAATATCAAAAGATTAGTGTCTTATTATTTTTTTTTGTATGTTAATGAAGACCTTAGAAAACGATCTGACTCTTTAATGTAAGTGAACAGTGTATATATATAATTAATTTTAGAGTTAAATATCTTTAATTCATTAATTAGCTCTAACGGATTAAATTTCCCAAAGTTGAGTATTTTGTTTATGTATATCCTTTATAATTTTCAATGTAGTGATTCAAATATATATATATATATATATATATATGCAGAATAAAAAATTCAGTAAATCATAATCCGGTAGCTAAAGGGTGAAGATGATGCACAAATTTTACATGTCTACAAGATTTTGTAAACTTTTGCTTTTGGGATATTCTGCTGCTTCCGGATTTTCAGATTTTCTTGATGAAAAATATATTTAAAGGGAATTATAGAAAATTCTCTTATAGTTAAGCCAACACAGTATTGACATCAAATAATTTTTTCTCTCATTTGGCAGGATAAATTTCAATTTCGATAGGTTTTAAAGACGATGTCGTTGCACTATTATATATAAAAACATAACATCTAGATAGTTCTGAAACAACAAAGTTTAATTTTATTTCATGAGTAAAACTGTTGATGTTCGCTTACGTTCACGAAATACAGGATAAATTTAATTTGATTTCAACACATTAAATTTTATTTTCCATCAACAGAGCTTAAAAATTAATCCACCACTGTAGTAACCTTGAAAGCAAAAATGTACCAGCATAAAGAATTTTTTAGATTTTGAGTCTTTTTCTAGCACATTTGATACCATAATTACCTTTATTAATATCAGAATATTTCACCTAGAATAGGGGGGGGGGAAATAGTAGCTTCCCAAGAGCGTCGGAAAACCAAATAGACAGAAAATGTTGTCTGTATTTGGGTTAACACAGTGCTTCTCAAACTTTCAATGTTTGTGGCCCAATTTTCAACCATAATTTTCATCGCGCACCCCTACGTACAATAATAACGTATTGAATACAATAATAATGTACTATGACGCGCTCTAAAGCTACAATACGACTTTAATTATAAACCGTACAAATGATCAAGATAAGTATTAAATTCTGTACATAATTTTTGTATATGACAAGCCCATGAAAGTCACTAATAATTATTAAACTTGTTCTCATCTTACTATTGATAAATTAATTATCAAATACCTTGTGTGTAGTACTGATACATTTTGAAGTATATTATATCAGTATAAATGTATCAGAAAGTATTTTGTTTTACTTCTTTTCAGTAAATAAATATTTTTAAAAATAATCTTTTATTTACAACTTTTCGATACACTCGCACCTCCCACGTAGGGTTATCATGCCCCCCTCTAGAGAGGCGTGCCCCATTGTTTGAGAAACATTGTGTTAAAACATATTTGTGATAGGGTACATTTGTCTCATTAAACTGATCAAATTATTAAACTCTGATTTAATTTATTTAATAAATAAATTAAATAAAACTTGTCGCTATTTTATTTAACTAATGCTTATTGATTTTTATGATACAACTTATACCTTTTTTGAGATGCAAAGTTAACCAAAGCATACAATCATTTTAAAAAAAAAAGATGCAACCCTCTGGTATCCTACACTTCCACAATTTGGGCCTCGAGCCAAAACAGTTGTCCACCCCTGCCGTAGAACAATCATGTTATACTTAAACGGGTCTTCGCACATTGCAAAATAAGCATTATCTCTTTAACCCTTTAACTGCCGACGGTACTTGTAAGTACCATCACTTTAAAATTACATAGAATAACCATTTTTGCGAATACTCTGACGATTCTTAGCAGGAAAATATATTCTTTTAAATCCATTCTTCCAAGATATAAAGCAGCACGTGTTCTATGAGGAGTATTTTAGCTTGGAAAGCGAATAGTTTTATAGCAGAAGTTGCGTTTTCAGTGGATTGCAAGGATTATCATTTTTGTTCCGAAAAAGTGTTTAATGTCAAAAGGTAACTGTCTTATTTTTTTGTATGTTAATGAAGACCTTAGAAAACGCGATTTGATTATTTATTTTAAGTGAACAGTGTATATAATTAATTTTACAGTTGAATATCTTTAATTAATTAATTAATTAGCTCTAACGGGTTAAATTTCCCAAAGTTGAGTGTTTTTTTTATGTATATCCCTTAATTTTCTATGTAGTGATTAAAAAAAATATTGCATGAAAAAAACTGCAGTAAATCATAATGCGGTAAAGGCTCTTAACTCTCTTTTTAAATAACACATTGATGTATAAGTACTATTTTTCTGAGCGTTTTGGACAAAGAAGAAGAATAAAGATAGAAGCATTTTTTATGAATTCATTTTTTAATTATATCAAAGCTTAAAGAAAGATTTCGTTAAAAAAATGTAAATGTTAAAGTAAGCCAATTTAAAGTTTCGTATTTAATCTTTTCATAGCGATCTGACTATCCTTTTTAATGAAACAGCAAACAAATTGAAGAAGAATTACACATCATTCAAATTTTTCCTTTTGATGAAAAATGAAAATCTTATTTATTCCATGTGCCACGAGATGTCGCAACATTTAATATTAATAATAATAAAAAAAAAGAGCGAAGGGGAAAAAAAACTCAAAGAGATTGGACGTTGCCATCCCTAAAAAACAAAAACAGAAAACGAATCCTCTCAGAAATTACCAACACCAAATCAAGTAGAAGGTTGATGACATGGCTGAAGCAAAATACAAAGAGAAATGTCTCGCTGGAAATTAAAAAAAAGAAAACAGCGACACACACAGAGAGAAAAAAACGCAAGCGTTCGAAAAGAAATGCGAAAGAGTAATAAAAAACTGAGTGGTAGTGAAGTTATGAAGAAATGAATAAACACTTTCATTAGGGCCAGCGAGCAGCAAATGTCATCAAGGGAAATTTGGCGAGTTGATGCAGGATAATGAAAATAAGAAAGACAAAAACAATCTTCCGCGTTCTAATTAATGCCTCTATGCAAATGGAGTCGTGAATTACCCCCATCATAATCTGCGAACCGACACAACCAAATCAAAGAGTTCCCTATTTCCCGCGGGACTTCAGGCCGCCATCTTGCAGAGAGGGTTGCCGCTTTTCTGTCGAAAAATCGCGCCAGCTTTCCTGTTTGATTTTTGCAAATGATCGCCATTCTTTTTGCATTTACCGTCGTCCATTCGCTTTAGCTAAGCAAAAAAAAAAAAAAAAAAAAAATAACAATATAAAGTTCTTTTTTATGCTGTGTTATCATTATTCAATTGCTTAAAATCTGTGAAGAACAAAGTTTGGTGCTGACATAATAAATGAGACGTTAGTTCTTATTTACAGAAACTCAAATTAATTGCTCCCCTTTATTGGTAGTTTTTTTATCCATAAATATCCAAAAATATAAGAGTGAGAGAATATTAACGTCGCACTATATTCAGCTACTCGAGGACTTTTGGTGACAGACCTTGTAATATTGAACCATGGTCAAGTGACGAGGAGGACACTTAAGCTGCCACCACACATTTAACGTGCGTCGGTGCCCTCTGCAAGGTGGTCTTCAGCGGCATTTATATTGTATACATCGTCATTTTTTTTTTAAGTTGAATTCTTTTCCCTTTATAGAAGGGCTGATGCTCGTTGCATTTGTCAATGTTAAGTCCTCACGCTGACGTGGCGTTGAAGTTTGGAGAAGAAAGTGCCACATCAAGTGTCGTCACTTGACTGTGTTTCTAAATTACAATATCCATTGCTAATAGTCCTCGTGGTACAATCCCATTTATTGTTCTTTTTTTTTTTTTTTTTATAAAAATTAAGATTTTTATTCTTTAATTTTTTAAGGGTCTATGTTGCTTCAGTAGTATTTTTATTGATTGACGGCTACTTTATATGCAAAATATTCATTCCTTTATCCAAAAACTGCTCAATCAATGCTGCAATAAGACATTTAAGATCTGTAACGTTTTCCCACCCCACAGTTGCAAAATCGGCTGCCTTCATTATGTGGATTGCATTACACCATTCATATTCACACATGCACCCAAAAAATATTGCGGAGTCTTTCCATTTGTCATCACCCCAACAACCGATAGCCGTGAGAAAAACACTATTCCACCTGCGAGCCAGAAACCCAGACTAAAATTCGAGGTGAAAGACTGGAACCGCCCCCATTCCAAGACAGTGGACAAGGAATCCGCTTTAAAACACTGGAAAGAATAGTTGTGATGCCTTCTTCTTCACTAATAACATATTCTGTAGTATTGAAATAATCAATAGTATGAGCAACTTCTATATAAAAGTAAATATTGTATTTTTAATAGATATGGGCTTATAAATACGAGTAAATCAATTATTTAATTTCTTAACTCTCGCACTACCCTGCGATGCACGTTAAATATGTCGAGAGCTGAAACGTCCTCCCGTTGGTGTGGTGTGGCAGTTAGGAGAGGGGGGTGCCAGCTCAGGTGTCGTCCACGT
>BMAV01017966.1:15505-31263 GCA_019973955.1 Trichonephila inaurata madagascariensis | reverse complement strand
AAGTCTACTATATTACTAAATATAATTAATTCATCTATGTATCTAAATTGTTCTAAATTCATCTATCATTGTTTCTTTTTATAAAATTTAAGATAATATTTCTAAATATTGATAGGTGTAGGTTACTACCCCAATAAGGCATTTTTATAATGTTAAAATCAAATGAGTCTCTTTTATCAAAAATATTACTTAATATCAAGTTATTCTTAACCTTTAATTGAAGGTCCAAAAAGTTAGCTGACTCATTATAATAATTAGTTTTTACTAATTTTAAATAGTGGGGATAATAATTAAGGTAAGGAACAAAGTCTACTATATTACTAAATATAATTAATTCATCTATGTATCTAAAGAAGTAACAAGATTCATAACTAATACTTTCATTTTCATAAAAATGCAAGTAGATATTTGCTAAGCAGTTGCTAGCTGGTCCCCCTTGTGGTAAACCTTTAATTTGCTGATAATAAGCATTATTATGGAAAATATAATTTTCTTTTAATACTAATTCAATAATAGAAATATATTTATCGTATTTTAATATCCTATTTAAAAAGTATTTGCTATATGCTATTTTAAGAATCTTAAACATGTCTTCTATATCTATGGAATTAAATAAATCTTCAAAATCGCATAGGTATACATAGAAATAATTTTTTTACCTTTCATGTACTTAATATAATGTCCATACTATTCTTAACAATAATAGAATTATCAATTTTGTCTAATGTAGATTGAATAATATCTTGTGGCTTTTTTCCCGGAAGTGTAATTTAAGTTTTAAAAAAACCATTCGTAATAGTTCTAAATTTAACAAGAATTTTATGAAATTTAGGAGTTAGGAAAATATGAGGGAATTTAATATTCAAAATACGTAAATCTATTTTTTTATAAAAAGCAGAGATTCGATTAAAAATTTCTCTTTTGCTTGAATTAGATTTTATAAAAGCAGAATTATTATGAAAATGTTTGTTTACCATATTAGTATAAAACCATTTGCAAATAATTGCATAATTACTCGGTACTTTATCGACATAGACAATAATAAAGTTCTTTTGTAGGTCTGCAATTTGGTTCTTAATATTATTGTAAGTTATATCATTTTCAGTTTTATAGTTAATGTTCAAAAGCTCATTTAATACTTTGCATTTAAATTCATTAAAAGCTACAATGGGAAGACTGTATTTAATAGCTAATTGTTTAATGAAATTACTAATATCTTAAGAAATTTGATTTTTAATAGCATTATTATATTAGAGATCATTAATCTAAAACTAGTACCTTTGAACATTATATCTCTAAGAGTATTATCTTTAACTATATTTAAATTACCAGTTACCACATGCTTGTGATGATCATTTACATATTCAGAATAATCTCTACAGTTACAAACAATATGCGTGCTTTATGCAAGAAATTTATTTCCAACGTAATCCGCAATATACTTCAGAGCTACTTTTAAGGATTTCAGGAATTAAAATTCCTTTATAATTATATTTTGTTGCTTAATTTAAGCAAGCTATATAATTTTTCAAATAAAAATAATTTTTTCTGTAAAAATTATGTGCATTTTTTTCTTTAGCTTAAACTTGAGAACTGTGGGACTTTTAATTCATTAAAAAAAAACTTCTTTTGATAAACTATTACATGACATTTGCCTCTTCATTAAACTGTCCAATACACCTTTAAATACAAGTCACTTTTCAATAAGCTTTTCTTGAAATCTGAAAAGTTATTTATGCTTTTCAATAAGTATAGTGTTGGTCTTAGAAAAATTTAATATAATAATAAAAAATCACAAACCCATTTTTTTTTATTTTTTTCTAATTTAAAGAGTCTTTTTACATAAAAACTATTTTCAAGTATTGATGCATAACATACGGCAAAATTAATAAAGTAAAGAATATATAAAATAAAATCTTTGCATCAGATATCGAATGTTCTTCGTATATGTCATTCAAAAAGAAGCTCATTTTATAATAAAACCTGAAATTTTTTAAATCGCTGTAATATGATTTGTAAGGTCATTTTAACTAGATCTTCAAAGAAGTTTTATTTTTGATTTATTTAATCAAATCAAAAATTTAATAAAAGAGATGTGTTTTAAAATTCTCACATGTTAATAAACTTCTCAAGTGAACACAAACAAAATGAAAATATTTTAAAATATAAAAGTCTTACCAATAATTCAAAGTCACTTTCAAGAAAAGTGATCTCTAAAAGAAACATGAATTCCTATGGAAAAAAATTAAACTCCAAAGTGTCAACTTATTCATGAATCCAAACATCTCAGAAATATTCGAAAACATCTCAATCTAAATATTAATTCCTGAAGAAATACCAATCTAAAGCACTGATAGAAAAATATTCTTTTCGGCTTACATTAGTCCCACGAGATATAAAAATTCGCAACTTGACATCATCAGGCGAGACAATCTTAATAAAGCGACAAATTGCAAATTTCATTTTTATATTTGGAACATAATGATTAAGGAGAAGGCAGAAGGATAATGAAATAAATTAATGCTGTTTCGGAGACACATTTTTTCTTTGTTTTTATTTACTTCTAATGGTAGAAAAGAAAAGAAGAAAGATGACACAAGTGAGATGAATTTTATTTGTATGATCGTGAATTATTTCCTTTAAAAAAAGAGACAGAGAGCGTAATTCATATTCATGAGTTTTCGCTGAACGCTTATGAATCAGCATAGAGGTTAGGGAAGGTGTTTCGGGAACTGTGTCGGCATTAGAACAGGAAATGATACTAGCGGTTTATAGAAGAAGGTGTGATTCTCAGGTGATTATGATAAAAACTATTTGTGTCGCAATTCGCGAAAAGGTGATTTATTCCGAAAAGTTGATGTTTGACTCTGGAACAAGACCAGATGTTGCATTTTTTTATTCCTTTGGTGTTTTTCTTCCTTTTTGGTATCTATTTATCATTTTGTTACTTTGATCTTTTTCTTCTTTATTGAGACTCAATCCTTGTGTGATTTCAATTTATGGACAAATTCATGCAAGTTAATTATAGTTATAAAAATATTTCTAGCCTAAGAGATGGTAAAGTGTTGCAAGCAACAAAAGATAAGTAATTACTGAAACAAAAAATATCCTAAGCAACAACGACATCTTTCCTGTGTGACACAGTTAATAAAAATTATTATAATATATTAAACGTTTTTCTTGTTAGGATCTCATTTATTACTTCTCTCTTTCGTATGTTTATATGTTTATATATTTTCTTCGAGAGTGATGACTTTCATTCATTTTTTAACTCCTTCAAAAGAAATATTTATTTATGGGAAAAATTTACCATGTATTAATTAACATGAAAGTGTGAAAAATAAATTTTATGAAATTCTGGTTCTCTAATGCATTTTCTTATGCGTTTCAGTACAACAGAAAGCAAAACAATGCGTTTTGTTGTTGCACCTTTTAGTTTCTGACAACATGAGTTTTATAAATATATATGAATTTTACAAATATGAATATAAATTTATAAATATATGATAATAATATTTTAATTTTCACGTTTCGGTTGATATAGCTGTGTGCGTGCGTGAAGAAATTATTATAACAATGTTTAAAACATTTAAGTATAGTTAAAATTTGAATTATATTCTTAGCGGTAAACATTATTTCAACATTGAAGTAATCCGAATTATAATTTTATGATATAAATTGAAAAAAAAAAGAATAAATCCAAAACAGAGCAATTATTATCACACTTTTTAAAATTTGAAAAAATGGGAAAAGTATAAAATTTTGCTGGGAATTTTTTAAAACTTCACATCTTTTCTCTCTTTTTTTTCCTTGTCATAGGAGAATAAAGTAACAATATACTCTTCATCCGCAAAAATAAATATGTAAGTAAAAAAGGAAATATTTTATTGCAAAAAATTGTATATTAAATAGAAGAATTCACACTCCTTTTTCATATAAAAACTGTCTTAGATAAAAAATAAAAGAGAATTGAATACAGCTCGATAGAAATTTTAACCACAGAACTTTAAATTTGTTAGAGATCTTTTCCGAATCTACATGATTATTCGTATATAAACATTACAAATCTCTTTAAGGTATCCGACTACGTTCGGAACCATGATTTAAAAAAAAACGCATAAATGTATAATTTTCATGATATTTAGTGTCACTTAGATTAGAACGCATGTACAAAATTGTTTTAAGGACATTATAACAAAAAAAATTATTTAAATACAATATTTTGGCAAAAAATTAACTTAGAATAATTTTTTTTCAAAATGTTCTCCTTTTATGAAAAATGCTTCTATTATAATAATATTTTGTCTGTATATAGCTCAGACCTTTCTACAGTGCCTCAACTAGAATTTTTGAAATATATAACTTAGAAACGGGTTTGTTCATATTTTACGACAACAGAGGGGAGCAATTTTAAGAAAAAAACGCCTATAATTATTTCAATTGGCTGTAACTCTGAAAATAATGTGAATTTTTCAAAAATTATAGTTGAGCCTCTGTAAAGATGTCTGAGCTATATACAGGCAAAATATTAATATAATAGATGCATTTTTCACAAAAGTACAACATTTTGAAAAATATTATTCTAACTTAATTTTTTGCCGAAATATTGTATTTAAATAAATTTTTTTGTCAAAATGTTCTTAAAACAATTTTATACGTGTAGTCTAATCTAAGTGACACTAAATAGCATGACAATTATCCATTTATACGATTTTTTAAAATCACGGTTCCGAACGTAGTCGGATACCTTAAACCTAATCAAATGAGATCAAAGAAAATGAAGAGTCGTTATAAAAGGCTGAACTAAAAACCGAAAAATGTATACTTAACATATGCACAAAAAAATATTAAAAGTCTATTGAAGCGCAGTCAAACATGATTGAAATAAATGAAAATAATGAATTTCTTTAATAAAACTCGAAATTTACTATTTGTATCCAATGATGTGTGAAGGAAATCATCTCTTAGACTACATCTTGTTAAAAGACAGTTGTAAATCATTTTTTCTCATTGTATATAAATTTGAAAAAGAATAGGAGTGGTTACTTAAGTGTATTATCATCATGTAATCCTTAAAATTATACGATCTCGGTAGAAATGAGTAATCCTGTTTCTTCACCGAAATGACAATAAAAGCATTAACGCCTTCCTCCACAGAATTTTCGTTGATTCTTTTCTGCGAATCAATGACAATTAATTTTCTGTTTCTAAAACAAAACAGAAAACAAATCCAGCGTAACGTGTCTTCGAGTCAAACAAAGCAGAACAAATGCATCTCAATAAGAGCATATCGTAAAAGCCAAGTTACTTTTAAGGCTGCACACAGTCGAACTAATTCAAATACACACAATGAGTGTAAGAAATTACTTAAAAAGAGGATTTAAATTACAGGATTTCAAAGGTAAAATGGTGTAGTGGTTTCAACATTTTAACTGAAACTTATATTTAAAACAGAAACTTATTTTGCAGAAAAGTTACTGTTTGTTTTCTAGTCACTCCACGTAGTTTAATCGATAAAGTATACACACCAGGATTAAATTGAAAATTTTAATTTTTATGTAGTAATAATTTGCTTTTAATTTAATGCTCTTAAATTTTTATGAATTTTTAATACCTAAAAAAGTAAATTTATTTAAGAATTTCACTTTAAATGTAACAAATGATATAGTAAACAATTTGGGGTAGGTCAAAACGAGGTAGTTCAACGATCTTAGTCGAGAAACCCGGCGAGGAAATCCTGATTCCGTCAAAGATTGTTCTAAGAGGTTGATACTAGAAGTGTAATCTAACTTAACGTGGAATCAAATTATTAATTAGTCACTAATTATCTTTAACTCTAAAATTAATTTTGGAACAAACGCAAATGCATGCTTTTTTTCTTCTTCCAAACTCTAAAATTGCTTATTTGTAAAGTAAAGATAAAATTTAAAAATCAACAAAAGCCGAATATTTGTTTTTAAATTTAATATTATATTACCTTGGTAATTTAAATCTGTATTTCTTAAAAGTTCACTTGGTTTACTCACTCACTTTGTTTTGAACCTCCATCAAATGATAAGACCACCTTCAAAGCTCTATTTCATTCAACCGCCTTATATATTACTCAAGTGTAAAAAATTTAGCTGGATTAAACGAGAATGCCACCTGTCATTATTTTACCATGACTGATTATTTGCATCTCGAATGTCTCTTTATCCATCAGGCGGCCTCTACTATAGATACCACTAATTTCTTTTTCTATTAAATTGCAATTCAGAACTACTCACTTATATTTTTACATCCCTATAGCAATGAGTACACGCAATATACAATCCGTTTGATTTCAATGCCTTCCTTTTTGCATACACTGTATGAAGTCAAATAAATGCACTAAGGAAGAAAAAAATGTACAAATAACGCATATCCGAACCAGACGAAAATTGGTACGTGTTATGTATATGTTTTCAAAACGAAACAAGTTTAAATTGAATGTTCTATTCAGAAAATACCACTAAAGAGGCCAAAATATTCAATAAGGCATTCCCCCCCCCCCCCTCTAAACTTGATGCAAGGTTTTATCCAGTTGAACATTGATTCATACAATATGTGAATACTTTAATACGGGATTGTTTGAAATACACGTTTTCCAATTAGCGAGTTAGAGCGGTGTGATCCATAGACGCTCAGAGATGCCTTCTCGTCAGAGTCAGAGCGCGTTCTGTTGGGAAGAATTCAACGCCGACCAAGAAAGTGCTGGAGAAGTACAAAGGCTCGCAGTAAAATGGAATCTCCTATGTGGTAAGCATTATACTGTTTAAATGTAAGCCCAGGTTTCACTAAAAAGTACAACACAGTGGGGCGTACAGTCTCTTCGGTGTATCACCTGGCTTTTAGGACTGTCCCGAATGACAACTAAAAGGATCCGGCTATGAAATAAAATGGCGCATCTTAAGATAATTCCTGGATATTGAACTGTGTGGTGGGCAAAAATCAAGTGAATATTTTACCGCTGTCTTGGACGTCTCTAACACATCTTCGCTGGTCATCGGGACTCAATTTGAAGTGGGATTCATTGGTGAAAATAACTCTAATTTAATTCGTGGGATTGCAGGAATGCACCTGGCACACCACAGCAGACGCGACTGACGGTGTGCAACAGTGTGGACAGTTAGAACGACGGCCTCTGTGACCTTAGCTCCCTCTCCCCCCACCTCCCACAACCTATAGTCACTTGTGATTATTCGACATGCTTCCTTCAATCCAATTGCATGCCCTCTCTCAAATGGTCACATCTGCTCATACTGTTAGCAAATCTGTTTGTGAGGGTTTGCTTCGCAGACGAATTAGTTGTCCTTGGAGCATGTTTTCAAAAATCACAGAACCTTCCCTTATACCTAATATCAATAAAATGTCCTGTGTTTTATACACCATCCGGATGCTCGTTTGCAATGCGCTGGAGTTGCAGCAAGTCAGCCATCAATCAAAAAAAATTAATCATTTGCATATTCTATCATAAGGCACGTACACACTCAATTTTATACCTCTTGAATATCTCCTTTGTGCGTCGCTTTTTATATCATACAGTGTACTTGAATTTGTTTACTTAATAAATTAAGGATATCTTAACACGAGAATTGAAAAATATTTCAATCCATAAGAGTATATTTTTTGTACAATCATACACACATTTCCATAGAATAGAAGTATAGAATAACTCATACTTGAAAACTTACTGAAATAAGATTCACGTAAATACTAGTGCAGTACCACGTCATTATGAATGACATATTTCAGAGCAGATAACTTTAGTTGCAATTTATTAATAAATAAATTGAAGGAAATTTTAATACTTTAATAAATATGTGTATTTAATCATTTAATCTTAATAAAAATGTCTACGCGTTTAGGGAAATATTTTTTAAATTTCATTAGTAATTGTTTAATTTATGTCTGAAAAGTAACTGCATTAGAAAATATTTGTGTGCTACTGATCGTTTCGCTATCTATTTTTTTTTTTTTTTCGTCTCAAATAGTAATTGACGTTTAAGTCCTATTTAGTAAAATACTGATTCAAAATATAATTTTTGCTTTGAATTTTCATAATTTTTAATTCCAAAATTATATAATAATTTATGATCAAAGTACAAAAATTTTAAATGTTTGTATTTCGCAAATGTTATGTGAGAACAAATAAAAACTCAAATTTCAATTAATTGACAGCAAACATTAAAGTTTGTCTTGCATTCCAAAATTACTTTTATTGTAACTAATTATATTAAAGTATTCCTAAAATTTTTCACAGAAAGAAATAAAAAGGCCTGTTTGTGTTCATTGCTGATGAAAAAAAAAATCTAAAAGAAAAAAATTCGATTTGAGTTTTATCAAAGATCAAGTAGAATATTATGGATAACTGCTTGATCAATACAAATTGACTTTAATCTTCACATAACTTAATGTTGCGAGTTAAGATGTCATCTTTGCAATTCATTGTAAATATGCGTGAAATCAAATAATTTGTGAAGAAATAATAAGAAAAAAAATTGTGATCTCTCGACCGTATTTTATCAGTTTGGTTCATACAAATTGCTATAATCAAATAATTGTAACTTAACTTTTTTACTTAATTAAGTAGTTGAAATTAATATTTTGTATTGACGCCGTTGCAATTTATAGCTGAATAATAAATAATTTTAAAAATACGCTAGAATCCTGTTAACTCAGTTTAAAGATATAAAGAGGGTTGTGTATTTGTATCAATCCTACAAAAAGTCAGCTAACGAATGAAGAAACATTAGTTATAAACCTTAATTGACTTATGTGTAATATTTGTACTAAATTTTTGAGTTATGTTTAAGCCATAAAAATATTGTTTATTGACAAGAATTTTCTAGAATAAATACTTAGTTCGATCATGTATTAATTTTTTACATTATACATCTTCTGATAACTTTTAACGTAGTTTATCATTTAAACGGATGCAGCTTGTTTTTAATTAAGACCAATTTAAAGAAAACTGGATGTAGTTAAGTAGCAGTAAGTAGTGTTTCCTGTTTAAAAAGTCAGTGTGTATGGTGTGTGGATGAGAAAGGATTTAAAAATTCCTGTTTGAACATCAAACATTATAAATATTTTTTTTACTAATTTCCTTGAGAAATATTGAAGCTAATATCAGCAAAAATGAGGGTAGACATTCAGCATTTTATCGACTGACACCCCTCTGAATGAGTTATTCCTTCTTTCATCATTAAATAGCTTTAATTGCGGAACTGTAAAAAACCACATTAAAGTCTGAATGTTAGTTACTAGCAATTTTTGCGCAAGAATTAAATTTACAAGAATGTATCTCTATTATGAAATGTGTAATTATAAAAGAGAGAGAAAATCCAATTCAGAGAGAGAGAGAGGAGAGAGAGAGTAAAAATGCTGTTTACTTAATTTTAATATTTTAATATCTGGTGGCACAGTAATTGCTTTATCCATTAAGAGTGTTTCAAAAACTAAACTGTTGCTTAACTTTTACCAAAACATTTCTCCCTCAAGTACGTCAAAAGTTTAAATTACACAACCCTTTCCCTTCCCAGAAAAAAAAAATCTTTAAGATCATAAGCCTAAATAACTCCAAGGCTTCAAACACTTGTTTAGAAAAATATGCAAGCAAAGAGAAAACAATTACTCAAGACGCTATATTTCTCGTCATTTCGCTGAAAACTCCACCTCAAGTTCACTTCAGAGTAAAGAAAATGAAAGATTGTTGGGGGTTGAAGAAGAAGAATTTTAAATAAATCCCTCCCCCCATTTTTCTCATATCTCAGTTCATAATTTCTCATTCCCCCCAGCCGCACTGCGCCGCTTTTCCTCGGAACGAGGCATCTTAATTCTAAAAGAGTAAAAATGCTTGTGCGGTGAAGTCGCATTCATTACTGAACAAAAGAAGGGGACTGGGATAAAGAAGCTAAGGATTTTAATTCGCAATTAAACAAAGGCTGCGATAAATTGTTAAACAAAGAAACACTTAAAGGAAGATCGCAGCACGAATAAATTGCATTAAGAGTTACAGGATGAGTAGGGGAGGGGGGAGATACCGAGCAAACAGAAAGGCCGTTACTTTTACGACTGGTGGAAGAAGAACAATGAAAACGCTAAGCACAGCGACGAAGACGAATTGCTATTATTTACATTTGAACAGATTGGCCCGTTCGCTCCGTTGTTTTTCTTCCTTTTCATTTCCTCGAAGAAATTGTTCCCCGAATTTGTTTTAGAGTCGTAAGCAAATAAAATTTGCTCTTACACGCTTCGCCGGTATCGTCGCTTGTAGGAAGATCTCTTGCCCTCCCTGCCTTAAGTGTTAATAGTCATTTTGGGCAAGAGTGCTCGTGTGAACCAGACAGTGCGTAATCATTGTTTCATTTGTTCTTGGCTAGGATTGTTCATGTTTTCGATCGTCTCGGGATATCGGGCATGACGTCACAAAGGCGCCGATCGCTTGGCTAATCACAACCTGTGGAGAAATAGAAAAAGTTAAGGTGGTGGGAAAAAATGTACTAAATTACAAGTGTGGTTGTGTTCAGAAGCGTTGAATTAAATTGGATGCAAATTCAATTTTTTTTTTCCTTTTGTGGAAACCGGCGAGTGCTTTCTAATCTATTGGAACCTAAACATAAATTCGCTTTCAAGTATAATGCGTGTGGCTGAAAAAAAAAAGTTAAATCACTGACTTTTTTTAATTTAAAAATAAATTTGTTATTTTAGGAGATTTTTGAAATTACTAATTAAATTCTGAAAGCAATATATCACTAAATATTGTAGTTTAAAATAAAAGTTCAACAGCAATAATAGTTGCAAGTTCAATGAACTAATGAAATGACATGGAATATAATCTTTGAGGGGAGAAATGAAACACTTTTTTGCTTAAATAAATAGTCATCTACTTAACAAAAAAAAAATTAATTTGTATCTCAGTTTACAAAGTCATTTTGACTATGGTCTAGCAGTAAAGATTAAAATTATTTGTCTCTTAATTTTCACTTTCTGACACTCCTTGCTAAACATGTACAAACTTCAGCATTTTACAAACCAACCGACTAGGTACCATCCTTGTTCAATGGCTCGACAGCCTTGAGTGGGCCTTGACCTTCTTCAGAAGTTTTCTCCAAGAGTCTCTACTTTTGGCAACTGTTTTTTCAGTTTTTGACCTTTAAAATATTTATAACTTTTTCGACACAATCAATCCATTTTAAAGGGGGTCTGCCACGAGGTCTATTTCCCATGAGCTTTGCCAGTAAGATTTTCTTGCAGCAACGATCTTCATTCATTCTAGCCAGATAACCAGTCTATTTAAGTCTATAATTTGATAAATTTTACAATATTAGGTTGCTTGTGTAAATTTTGAAGAGTTCTAAGTTAGATCTTCTCCATGATCCATTCACTTGGATAAGTACCATCCACTCGTATCTTTTATAACACCCTAATAATGGTGACGAGATACGTTTCGTGTATTTGAGGACTACACTTTGATTAGTCGAGAATAGGTTTATACTTATTCAATGACTGTCATTCCTTCTTATTTTATGCGCATTATATGCATAATACTATTATATTTTTCAAACTTTCATTTGGTTGACTTTTCACTCACTTATTTTCAAATTTTGCTCATTGTAATTCCTTGTTTAGGGATATTTCCATATTGATTTACCGAGTCTCAAATGGAAATAGTTGGTACCATTAAATTAGTTGTTTAAGCCCAATTTTTTGTTTCATTGCACTTTTCACACAATACTCCCTATCACATTTATTTCATTGCTTTGGCGTATTTTTAGCTTTCTTTCAAATTTTAACCAATTCATATTCTCTCTCCTACCGCAAACAATTAAAAATGTAAAACCATGAAGTATAAGAGAAATATCCAAGCAAAATTTATTAATTCAGTATTATGAAATATTAAGTGAAACTCTATTGAATTAGCAGTCCCATTCTATTTAAAGAACAAGCAGAAACTAGAATTTTCTGTCACCGATTTCTGTCGCCAATTCAATGGCTGTTAATAACTTCTACGCCTTGCCATTCAGAAACAAGGATTCGCATTTTTATAGGGTATATCAATCTATATTGCGTCCAAGTCACCAAAGTCCGTCTAGTGTAGCTACGAATAATCTTGAATTACCTAGTCGTTTGCCAATCAATGATCACATGATTTAATAAATTATCAATAAATCATAAGTTGGGAGAACGTGTTTGGCCAATGCATCAGTGGAACTTCAGGAAGGGGGCTACAAAAATTTTTTTGACATTATGTTTAACACTTATGTTCTCACGTTTCCATGCTGAAACTTCGTAATTTCCAGTAATGAAGGAAATGAACGATTATTGGTAATAAAACTTCAAGGATGCAATGGCGTTTGTTTTGAGTATATCGATCATTCATATAGAGCAAAAAAAGGGGATGATAAAGTAAAATCCAGTACTTAAACTACAATACCAGGTACTCTAAACTATAATACCCAGAATATAATAGTTGGTATGGCAATTCAACGTATCATTCAACTTTCAACGTAACATTGCTACCCTATACACTTATGATTCACAGTCTAAAATACTAGCAGCAATGGAAGTCTTGCTCAAATTCTCCTGTTGTAAGTGATATGGAATTTTACGGGGCTGGTATAAATTGTTATGCAACAAGCGCTAATTCTTGTGCTAGTTTTCGAAATTGAGCTAATTGTCATATCATATTCTTCGTCAATGTCGCGTGCACAAAATATTCGTTCTTCCGTTTGGTGGAGTAAAGAGGAGAATGAAATTCTACATTGTGGTTAGATTCTATAACCACCTAATTTTGACTTGATTTCGTCCAATGCGAGCACTGGTTTCTTCGAAGGATAAATCACAATATCCATTAAGTCACAATTATTTTTATATCACATTTAGAGGTCTTAACTGATTTTCATATTCTTTGACAAAGTGTGTATTGAAGTTTATCACACACATAAAAAAGCAGCGGGAAAACTCAATTCCAGTACTTGTAAAAACGCTTTCTATTCTCCCTCTTCATGCAGAATTTATAAGTAGTATTGTTAGCATACATGATCCACATGCGCTCAACCATACCAGTGCGTGCGTATGTCCATGTGGGAGAGCGCGCGAAAAATGTAATATGGGTGCATATATATTCGTATATTACCTTTGTAAAATACTCACAACACCGCTGTTGAAACTGTGTCATCTATATCCTTAACAGTCTCCTTCATCTTGCCCCAAAAGTGAATGTATTTTCAATTATTTTCCTCTTTACACTACGTGTTGAGTCTCTAACAAATTTGGCTTTGTTATTTCTTGTCCGTGTGGTTGTTGCATTTTGAATGTCTACCAGAGTAGAAATAAAAACTTTTTATTTGTAAAAGTTCACTTTCTAGAGAGAATTATTAAATTTTCAATAATTTTAGCACCATCAATGTTGCTGAATATAGTTATTTTAGTTTAAATAAAAAAAAATAATGCTCGTATAAATATTGCAGCTCAATCTCTAGCATTGACTATTGGACCCTAAGCGATCAGTATGCATTCACATTTTAAAACTACTACTCTGATTTCTTATCTGTCTTATCTTTCTATTACTCAATCTACTTTTTTACTCAAATTGTATGAAAAGTATTCTTTTATTCTTCGCATTACTTCGATAAACATGCAAAGAATCTCTGAAAGAATACGCTCCTTTTTCAAGTTTTTATTTTTTCTCAACTGTTTAACATACGGCGAAATTCAATCTTCAAAAACATTCAAGTTAAAAAAAAAAACTTATACTCTATTCCGATAAGAAAGCAAACAAATTTGCTAAGATGATCTGTAATGTAATTTAAGTTTCAAAAATAGTAAGAAAAATCAAGCTACGTGAAAAATGAAGAAATTAAAAGGAAAAAAGTGGAGGTATTTTATAATACTTTGCAATAAAAATTAAACAATAATTCCAAACCACACTTGAAAAAAACAATGGGGTTTTTTTTCTACAAAAAAAAATCTTAATCTTGTGATTTTTTTTTAATGTATTTTTTAATATATCTTGTTTGAGGCATAGCTGAGTTTTTTAAGCTATTTTTAATGAGTTCAATATTTTTTATATTAATTTATTGAATGATTGGCTGATATTGTTTTAACGATACAATTTGTTTATGACAGAAATTAAAACTTTTCAACTTATATTATCTGAACAAAAAAAATCTTCATATTAAAATTCTTTCTCAAATTTCAATAAATGAACCACAAATTTAAAAAGATTTATTCGTTAATTGAGTTATATGAAGTTAGTTTATTAGAAATGTATTAAAAGAGGAGGAGGAAATAATTACGTTATTATTTCGATAATAACGTAATATTGATATTCGCAATAATATAGTTTTGCAATTTAGGAGAATATGCTGTTGATAACTTTAAATAAGCACTTGATCTCTTTTAGAGATCCTCATCTCCTGTTAGAAAAAAGCTGAGAATTAAGCATAAGATAGGTAGAGCTTGCCATAGGTCCTTTAAGATATTAAAAATTAAATTTTGAAAATTTAAATTTATGGACTGCACATTTCGATCTTTGTTGGAACCGTAGTGTTGTTTGCGATGTGGTGCTGTGTAATAAAATCTTGGAGTTCTGTGCTGACCATTCATAGCCCTGTTACCAAGAGCTCATAAGTGCCCAGCTTGTTTTCTTTTTTTTTTTCTATTGCTGACAGCAAAATCGGATGACGAGAAACCCAGCAGTCCGTTCGCCATCTCTTCCGTGAGTGTACGCCGAAAAACGGTTGATAGGTTGATGTGATGCTAGAAATGACCAGGGGCTGCTACTCGGTGAGATGTGTGGTGTAAGAGTTAGTTGAAATTACGGGTATAAAAATTTTTCCAAGTCGGAAGATGAGCAAAGCATATCTTCCTATTGGTGAAGCAGATCGCCTCAGATTGCTGGGTCTTAATGCTCAGAAATATTGAAATTGAAGTTAGTGAGTTACAATTAAATTTTGACGAAGAATAAAAAACTATAAGTTGAGTGCTTTAGTAACAACTAAGCATCAAGAAAATAAAGTTAAAGTGGAATATTACGAGGGCTATTAAAAAAGCATCAAGGTCATAAAAGTCTTAAAGTTCAGTTGTTTATCTTTTTTAGTTTAAATGAAGAAGTAAACTATAAGAATATTCATATAATTTAAGGTTAAAAAACTTGAAATATACTCAAGTCCATAAATTAAGGATATTGCAAGGTCAGGCAAAGAAAGAGTCAGAAGAGCAAAACAAATGTGATTTATTTCTATTCTTTTTATCAAACAATCGATAAAGAGGAAAAAATACGCTATATGTTTGATATCATTAATAAAAATTGCTATTTTTGCTCCCTTAAGTAAATTATAAAAAAAAAAAAAAACTTATTCACAAAAAACAATATTACGTGCTTGGTATGATAATTAATACATAATACATCACCCAGACGATGCAATACAGTCTGTACAAGGCCTAGGCATACTGAGAATTAAATTATCGATCTGATCTTGGGGAATATTACAACACTCATCAAGCAATGCTCTCCGAAGTTCGGGTTGACATGTAGGAGGCGGTTGACGGGCTGCAACTCGTCATCCAAGCATGTCCCACACCTGCTCTACTGGATTCAGGACCGGTGAGAATGTTGGCCAGTCTATACGGGTAATATCCTCCGATTGAAGGCATTCGTTTACGGTATTTGCACGGTGAGGACGGGCTTTGTGATTCATAAACACAAATTCTGTGTCCATGGCACCCCGAAACAA
>BMAV01017966.1:2578-15411 GCA_019973955.1 Trichonephila inaurata madagascariensis | reverse complement strand
CATATAGACAGCGACGTAACGTACACCCTTGCAACTCCTGCATTACCGGGGCGCCGGCGGCCGCTGGATTCTAGTGGGCCTAACACCTGACTTTTCAGGGGGGCCCAAATTTTCTCAGTTACGCCACTGCATATAGAACAATCTGTTCTAAATGTCTGTACATGGTATACCTAGAAACTGTCGTACCAGTGGCTGAAGAAAGCTGATGAGACAGGTCTGCTCCTTTTGGCAGTAACTGCCAAATACCAGTCCTCATTCGGCGTTGTAACTCGGGAGCGACCTGTGCTGTAACGTCTACTCACATTACCAATCATCTTGGAATCGTTGTCAAAGGCTGGAGATGACTCTCTGGGCGATTCCAAGCTCATCGGATTCTTCCAGCTGGGCACGCCCACATTACAGACGGCCGAAAATTTTCCACGTAAAAAAGCATCCAAATACATCCTTTTGTGTCATAACTATGCGATTATTGCACTGAAAGGCTTATAAATCGCTTGCGAACAATTTTACTCCTTGGTCTGTAATCCTTATATATCACTTTCGTTATTGTGACGTACTATTGCTATCATCTGGTGGCTTCCTGCAATTTGTATATGATTCTTGAAGATATGTGTAGTCATTTTACGGGTGATATTTATTTTAAAGTTCGATTTCCTCTTGACTCTGAATTATCCTTAATTTATGGACATGAGTGTGTATATGTATGCGTGTCTTTCATCCTACATAAAATGCAAGAGATTTATTTTTTAAACACCTATCATTTTCTTGCAGTTTGTGTGAAGCTACACGAAAATATTGGACAAAATTTTAAGGGGGTAAAATTAAATATGCAAAATATTTTTAATTTATTCCCATCCAAACAATTTTCTACCTTAAGTCCGAGTCTATTGCTACAAACACTTCTCATGTTAAAAATGTTATACAATGCGCTCCTTCTCCTTTTATTACTCCAAACACGAAAAAAGAAAAGTTGACATCCCAACTTCTCTCACGAGAGCGTAGGTTAAGTCAAGAGATCTGTCGACAGTACTAAAAGAGGGTCGCCTCACGGGAGGAAAGAGATGAAGACAAAGCGACCACTCAAACTACTCTTTTCTTGTTCAACGGGAGCTCAACACAGAGCAATAAAGGGCGCTTTATGAGAAAGGAGGCTTAAAAGACCGCTTTTATTCCCCGACGTAAATTATTGTCCATCCATTAGAAGTTCGTTAATTTTCAACTCTAATCCGGATTGCCGCATTCATTCTTTTTAGTCTTGATGACGCACTTTAACTTTCCGATAGGGGGTGTTTCAGTATTTTGGGGATTATCTGCAATTTACTGCATTATTATTTGAAAGATTCTGTCCTTTAGATGCATTTTTTTTACTTCGAGTCAATTGATTATTTTGTTAAAAGCTATAAATATACTGTAGAGTTTTCATGCTTGTTTCTTCAGTTCGTTTTGACGTTAAATAGCTTAAACGCTAATTGCTTCAAACAAGACATGTTAATTCTTCTGAGGAAAATGGTTTTTTTAAAAAATACGGTTAAATCTAAATACAGTCGCGCGTGGACTTCTATTATTGTCCATCCATTAGAAGTTCGTTAATTTTCAACTCTAATCCGGATTGCCGCATTCATTATTTTTAGTCTTGATGACGCACTTTAACTTTCCGATAGGGGGTATTTCTGTATTTTGGGGATTATCTGCAATTTACTGCATTATTATTTGAAGGATTCTGTCCTTTAGATGTATTTTTTTTTAATTTTGACTCAATTGTTTATTTTTTTAAAAGCTGTTAATATACTGCAGTTTTCATGCTTGTTTCTTCAGTTCACGTTTTGACATTAAATAGCTTAAACGCTAATTGCTTCAAACAAGACATGTTGATGCTTCTGAGGAAAATGGTTTTTTTAAAAAATACGGTTAAATCTAAATACAGTCGCGCGTGGACCTCTATTATTGTCCATCCATTAGAAGTTCGTTAATTTTCAACTCTAATCCGGATTGCCGCATTCATCCTTTTTAGTCTTGATGACGCACTTTAACTTTCCGATAGGGGGGGTCAGTATTTTGGGGATTATTTGCAATTTACTGCATTATTATTTGAATGATTCTGTCCTTTAGATGCATTTTTTTTAAATTTCGACTCAATTGATTATTTTTTAAAGCTGTTAATATACTGCAGAGTTTTCATGCTTGTTTCTTCAGTTCGTTTTGACGTTAAATAGTTTAAACGCTAATTGCTTCAAACAAGACATGTTGATGTTTCTGAGGAAAATGGTTTTTTAAAAAATACGGTTAAATCTAAATACAGTCGGACCTCTATATAACGAAGTCGATAAATCCCGGAAAAAAGTTCGCTATATGGAAAATTCGTTATATAGAGTTTCATCTTTTAATATACTTTATAAGCCACATAAAGCAAATTTTAAATTCATAAACGCTATATATTAAACAAAGTAATTATTCACACCTTTTTTAAAATTAATATATGTTTGTTTTATTTATCTTACCCATTAAAAAAAAAGAAAGAAAAACTGCAAGGAAAGCAAGAAAAAAGAATGTCGAAGTATACACTGTATTTTCAATTTTAAGAAATTAATTTTATATTAAAATTAATGAAAATTTTAGGGATATTTTTTAATTTAAAGCATACAAGTAATATTAAGCATATATTATTTTTTAACGAGATCAGGGGACACGGGACAACTTCACTGAGTGTGAAAGAAGATATCGAAGATGTTTCTAGTGAACTGGACAATGGGGGTTAAAGGTGAAGGAAACGTCCAGAACTCTATAACTTTCCGTGAGTTAGGATCTAATAAAACTAATTCACAAGATTTTTGACCACCATGATATGTGGTGAAGAGAATAACTTGAAATGCTCAAAAATACTCTGAAAATAGGGAGAAAAAAATTTAATCGCAGAAGAAAAAGTTCGTTATATAGAAAATGCACTTCTCTATGCGGAGGCTATTTTACGGATAAAATCGTAAAATGTTCAAGGTTCCAGGAAAAAGTTCGCTATATAGAAAATGCACTTCGCTATGCGGAGGCTATTTTACGGATAAAATCGTAAAATGTTCAAGGTTCCAGGAAAAAGTTTGCTATATAGAAAAATTCGTAGTGTAGAGGTTCGATGTATAAATTTTTTTTTTAAAAACGTCATGGAGAAAATTGTTTTTGACGCACATTTACCTTTTAAAAATCTTTCTTTATTTTAGTGTTCTATATAAGATCGTTTTTTATAATCATTTAATGGTAAATGTGATATATTCTACAAGATAGGAAATTAATTGCCTTATGAAAATTTATAAAACAGTCTGAAAGTCGAAAGTTATCCAATATTTAAAAAAAAAAAACGGTTTCTTAGAAGTTAAAAAATACTAAAAGCTTAAAGATAGCAAATAGAGTTATATGCAATAAAATAATAAAAATTACATTTTAAATAAAATTATTACATAAAAAAACTTCAAATATTATTAAAGGAAAAAATTTTCAGAAGTTGAATGGTGTATAAGAATAGTTATTAATAAAATTAAAGATTTTGTTAAGTTCTTTTAAGTTGAAATAAATTATTTTAGACGAAAATATCTCATTAAATATGTTCAATGGCCTTAATTTCAAATTTACTGCAAATAAGAAAATGTATTGTACAAAACTGAGTTACATATAAACATTTTAAACATCAAAAATAAAACTGCTCTTTTTGAATAAGTTATCTTAAATTAATCTTCGTCCGTAAGAGTCATGAATATGAGAATAACTAATTCTGTAATTCTTAGATAATAAGTATTTTCATCTATTTACATAATTTATTGAAGTTATTTTTTTATTTATTTAAATTTAATGATATATTTATGATATAGATTAAATCTTTAATAGTACCGTGTTTAAGCAAATGTTACAGTACATACACTGTATAACTTTTTCCTACTAAATAAAACCAACCAAATTAAATAATCAAATAAAAACATTCATTTAATTAAAACATTAAAAACATTCATTTTCCGTTTATATCAGATTTTTTTTATAATTAATTTTGTGTACTCATTGTTTCCATCCCCCAAACTCTATGTACACGATTCTATTAGTAATTTATATTCTTTAAAAAGCTAAGACCATATTTTTTCAATTGGGAAAAAGTTCTAAGGAAAAATATTTGAATAAAATTAAGGAATTTATTTAATATACAGTCGGACCTCTATATAACGAAGTCACTAAATCCCAGAAAAAAGTTCGTTATATGGAAAATTCGTTATATAGAGGTTCATCTTTTAATATACTTTATAAACCACATAAAACAAATTTTAAATTCATGAACACTATATACTAAAAAAAGTAATTATTCACACCTTTTCTTAAATTAGTATATGTTTATTTTATATATCTTACCCATCAAAAAAGAAAGAAAAACTGCAAGGAAAACAAGAAAAAAAAATGTCGAAGAATTCACTGTATTTTCAATATTAAGAAAATAATTTTATACAAAATTAATAAATTTTAAGGACATTTTATATAATTTAAAGCATACAAGTAATATTAAACATACATTATTTTATAATTAGAACACGGGGACACGGGACAACTCCACTGAGAGTGAAAGAGGATATGGAAGATATTTCTAGTGAACTGGGCAATGGGGGTTAAAGGTTGCACTTCTTGAATAAAATGTGCAGAACTCTATTGCTCTTGGAGAGCTAAGATCTAATAAAACCAGTTCAAGTTTTTTGACCACCATAAAATGTGTTAAAGAGAGAACTTGAAGCTTTGAAATTTTTTCAGAAAAACTTTAAGAAAAGGGAAAACAAAAATTGAATCTCAAAAGAAAAAGCTCGTTATATAGAAAATGCACTTCGCTATAAAGTTATTTTACGAAGAAAATCTTGAAATGATCAAGTTTCCAGGAAAAAGTTCGCTATATAGAAAAATTCACAATGTAGAGGTTCGTTATATATATATAGAGAGAGAGAGAGAGGTTCGACTGTATTTTAATATCCAAAGTTTATTCAAAATCAAAATTTCTTAAAAATAAATTTTACTAATTAAATTCCCCCTGTATTCAATATCATTTTCAACTTTGTAACAAAAATAAATATATCTTATTAATTCCATTTCATGTTTATTCAACTAACGAATTTTCATAAAAGTAACAACGTATTTTAGCATATTTTTTTTACAGAATATTAATTAAAAAAGAACTAAAGGAAAAAGGAGGAAACAGCTATATAAAGCCTTATATAATAGTTCATAAATTAAAGATTGTCCTACTTAAAAAAAGAATAGAGTGTTCAACATCCCATCTAATGAATAAAATAGTACTTCAAACAAACCCAGGAAGTTTCGATCTATCATTGAACCGTGTATTACGAGTGAGAAAATCTTAGTATCTCAAGGTGGGAGGGAGAGATTGGATCAAGCCAATGAAGTCCACCTTTTTGATGTCGAACGCAAAAGAACAAGAATGCTTAACTTGTTTATCTAACAAGTATCGACCTTTATTGCTACAATGCATTAGCAGAGCCCCTCTCCACATCCCATTTTTTCCAATACGATTGAGAAAGAGGGTTGGGGCTTTTGTTGTCCCACATACACAGACGAAATATTAAAGCTGTATTTGTATAAAGATAAATCTTAATTATTCTGTAGAGTTTTAGTGAATTTTAATACTCTTTTCTCTCAAATATGTCCAAATTATAAAAGCTTTTACGCATATATAATCAACAATATAATAATATGAAACATATACCTGTAAGAAAAGACACACACACACAGTTTCATTTAATACTTTTCCCCTTTTTCTTTTTTTTTTTTTCTAATTATTTTGAGTGCTTCTAAAAATTTTGTGATAAAGGATCCTAAAATTAATGTTATTATTCTTTGAATACAAGTAAAACAAAAGAAATCGTAAGACAAAAAAAAAATTTTTTTTTCAGTATTCTTGAGATTTAAGAGTTTTAAACGTGTCCCTAAATGAAATCGTATATTTTTTAATGAATTATTGTTCTGCAAATCTCTTAAAATTGTTGTTCTTAAATATTTATCCTTCAATGCATATGTTGTTTTAATACTATTCGCACATATTTTTAAAAATAATATCTTCTCATATTAATTGAACTTTTCATTTTATTTCATTATTATATTTCTGTTTTTTTTTTAATTCAAATGTTGTTAAAGATTATCTAAAAAAATAAGAAAAAGATTAAATGTGATGTTATAAAGCAAAGAGTATAACATATTAAACAAAAAATTTAGAGCATCTTGAAAGTTTTTAAAATTTTGCAAAGAAATATGTTTTAATTCCAAAAAAAAAATATTTAGCTAAATTTAAAATTTTATTAGAACAATAAGAAATTTTAGAAATATATTTCAGTTCATCCAATCTAAGAAATTATTAGAAATGTATAATATATATATATATATATACACTGAACCAAACTCAGTGGCGCAACAGCCCATAAGGGCCAAGGCCTACTGCGCCTATCTCAGTATACGCGACCTTAGGCGCTGGGGTGCATGAGCAGATGTTTCGATCAAGTGGTCAGTCTGATGTGAACTCCCTCCCCCCAGAACTCAGTTCCCAAGCAAGCTTGGTACTCATTTATCGATCCACTGAAGGAATGAAAGGTTGAGCCGCCCTGCCCAGCCCGGGATTTGAACCGTGGATCTGTGGCGTGGAAGTGTGATACACTATCACTCGGCCGCTTGGCTTCACATATATATATATAATTCAATCACAACACAGGAATCAATAAAAAAATCGAAACCAAATAAAACCTATAACATTAAAATCCCATTTCAAAATATCAATGGCGAATATAGAAGGCAAAATTCTAACGTTTTCAAACAAAAATAAAATTTATAAAATAAAAATTTATAAAATATCCAAATGCAACCTCGGACTTAGGACCGATAAGTGGGGTTAAAGTAGTTTGATGGCGCCAACCTTCCCCCTATTGCAACTTGGTAAATTAATCTTAAAATATCCAATTCTCAAAAATTTAAAAATTAAAAATTTAAAACTTAGAAATTAAATAGTTAAAATTAAACTTGAAAATTAAACTATTCGCCATCGCATTCTGAAAGATATTATATTAAAATATTAAAATTCTAAAACAATTGCATAATATAAGTGAACCCTCGAACACCAAAGATGACGCACTCATCTTTAGGTAGAAAAATATCTAAAATCCGAAAGTTCAAATTAAAAACCAATTATTTTCACAAATGAATAGCGTAAATCATTAAAAACTCACCAAAAAGCATTCTATCAATAATTCAATTCACAAATTTTGAACGATTTTTCTCTCATATTTAATACAACAATTACCACTCCCATATTTTGCCCACAACACCCACTAATGCCTTTTCAATCCAAATGATTCATAATCTCACACCAGAGTTCAATCATTTGGTATTAGATGCAAATCAGATTGCATGCAGAAAAGTTGCTTGATTGGTCATAAACGTTTGATTGGTCATAAATAATTTTAAAGTGTAGTCGTGTAAATATTGGTCTATGTGTATACTATAATGTATTTTGTGTGTGGAATGCACAAATTCTTCACAGCTGGACCACTAACAAGCTGACTTTGTGGACCTAATGTTGTGTGGTGGATTTGTGCATTTATGAGTTTAAAAATATTTTTAAGAAATATTTTTTATCTATGTATTTTCTCAAGAAGTTGATGGGATAATCATTCTGTATGCAACAAAATATAAATTTCTGGATGTTCTTGAATTTATCAATATTGTGTGTGTATATATATATATATATAGTGGCCGCGGAAGCCGAGTGGTATAAGTATCAGATCGTGGCTTGCCTTGTCACGAGTTCGAGCCCAGTACCACTAAAGACCCGCCGTGTAGGGCAGCGATGCACGTTAAATCTGTCGAGAGCTGAAACGTCATCCCGTTGGTGTGGTAGTTAGGATAGGGGGGTGCCAGCTCAGATGTCATCCACGTCACTTGACCATGGTTCAAAATTACGTGGTTCGTCGCCAAAAGCCCTCGTGTAGCTGAACAGTGCGACGTTAATATTCAATCAATCAATCAAATCAATATATATATATATATATATATACAGCGTGTGTGTGTGTTCGTATCGGTAATCTATATTTCCCTCTTAAAAAGCCATGATTTTTTGAACAGCTCAATACATTAATTGAATAACAGTACAGCGGAATGGAATATTGTAGAAGTAAGCGCAATGATACCTATAAAAAATCACATTTTTTTTCATAGTAACCCATAAAATAACTGAATAGAGAAGGCAAATATCCATCCATCATAAGAGATTGAATTTGTTCATTATTCATCTATATTCCATGGAAATCCCTCAACTGAACATCTCCTATATCATAAATAACGCTTCCTGTATTCATCCCGCATACATGAGTTATTCGCCACAAATAGCGGGCATCAATTCACTTCTTGCACGCAATACGTCCAAAGAATAGACCATCAGTATCGTATTACACTGCATAATTCATATCGAAAGATAGACGGATCTCCTGTGTAATTAATGGTCCATCTAGATATTTATGCCTCAGAATTCTTTTCAAACTCTCAAGTTCAATTAGGAGAAAAAAATTCTTTCCATGTTTCTTCATCCTTTTTAGTGAGAAAAATAAAACTTAAGTTTGTGCCAAAGCGAAACTTGAGAAAAATGAAAAGGTTCATCTATCATCGAGTAGTATGATGGATTTGAGAAGTGTGATGAAGAGGTCTCAAAATC
This sequence comes from Trichonephila inaurata madagascariensis, assembly GCA_019973955.1. Lineage (NCBI taxonomy): Eukaryota > Metazoa > Arthropoda > Arachnida > Araneae > Nephilidae > Trichonephila > Trichonephila inaurata. The sequence continues at coordinate 6,689 of BMAV01017966.1, read as the reverse complement.
CATATTTTATTGACGATGATCCCACTGCAAATATAAATAATGACGAAGAACTCACGGATGTCGTTCATCACGTCTAGTTTGCTGTCATTTTTTACGCCCAGTATGTACTACATAAAGCGAGGCTTTACCGATAAATCCTTTAAGTAAAGGAAAGTATTGTCATCAGTACTTCCTGTAGTTTCCTTTTCTCCTCGAGGTATCATGACAGTTTAAGCTCTAGTAGATAGATTTTATACAGAGTTTTTTGCACTGAAAAAGCATACTGGTAAATAACGCGTACAGAATTTCATACCATTAGACTTTTTCAAAGCATAAAACTAGAATGCATTTACAGTTCATGCATAGACAAACAACCATATGAAAATGCATAAAATACGTCCGCTGTAAAACTAATGTATTTAACGAAACGCACTTGAGTCAAAAAAATTCATTTACCTTCTTTAAATATTTTCATATTTAGTACATTTTTTTTCTTTTTGTCTTTAATCTTAATAAATATATTTCTTTTAATACTTATTACATATTTTATAATGCTTTTCAAACTATTAGATATTTCAATAGTTAATAATTTCATGGTTAATTTTACTATCGGTATACAATAAATTTTCAGCCAACATCAGCCGAAACCTACTGTAGCCTTCTCAATTTTCGTGACATTGGGCACTGAGGAGGATGAGTAGATTTTTCTGTCAGGTGGTCAGTCAGACGCGAAAACCTCCGGTATTTAGCTCCCATGTAAGCTTGGTACGCATTTATCAACCCATTGAAAGGATGAAAGACTGAGTCGACCTTGCCCAACCCAGGGTTTGAACTCCATACCTTTGGTATAGAAGAGCAATATACTACCACTCAGCCACTGGGCTTCCTTTAAATATCTTAACATTATTCTCCATGTTAATGACGTAAATTTTCATTTCTGACAAGTCAACTTTAAAACAAACAGAGTTTAATTCGGAATTAAGGAGAGAGTTTGTGAGAGGCTTTCACCTTTTTCTTGGGCACCAAGATATGTAGGAGGTAGGGAAGAAACACTCGCCATGATCCAATTAATCTATTTATTGCTCACACAATAAAACGATATACAAATTCGTTTAATAACAGTAAGAGAATGTCTCGGTGCTAACCACGAAAGTGGAACAACGACGAAAATACACGAAAGCTTAGGAGACTCTCAAACTCTATCCAAACTTTATATAGGATCTAATCTATTATCCGATTTAATCTAACATCAATTTATTCTTAGTGATCAATTGTCACTTTAAATCTTTCTCCTAATAAGTCTTTAATCCCAATAATTCCATAATGATACCTGTCAGAAACAATCTCACCTGATTCTGGTTTGCTTCCACCACTACTCTTTATTCTAGCTAGAAAACTTCGACTATACACAGTAACTTAATTTGAATATCAAGAGTTTCTTTTTCCTAAGGGTTGTTTGTGAATAACACGAATTGATGGCCCAAAGATTTCCCAAGAGGATTAGTGGAAGAATCGCGAATAGACCGTCACGAGTTAAATAAGCAAAAAATGTATTCAATAATAGTTGTCGGAATATATATATAATTTTTGCTAATTTTATTTTGAAGTGTATACTTTGTTATATATATATATATATAATTCATGTTGAATTCCGTCAGAAATTATTGACCAGTACTCCCAAGCATAGCAGACATTCGGAATTACTCTGACAGCTGGCACTTGAAGTAATAAATGACATACCCGATCACGCCTTGATTATTTATACAGATAGTAGTCGTTCGGATACGGGTAGAGCAGGGAGTGGTATTTTTAGTAACACTTCTAGGAATGATGTTAAAATCAACATCAGGAATCCTGACCACTGTTCCGTCTGTAGATCGGAACTCATTGCTATTAGTGGTGCTCTCGATCATGCTCTCAACTATTTTAAGGACAGTATCTGGATCCTGACAGACAGCAGACGCTCCATCCAATATTTGAAGAATTGGCCAAAAATTATGGACAAATCTTAGATATTTTATCCAAATTGGATTATGTAGATATTGTATCCAAATTGGCTAGGCTTGGTCAGAGGAAACAAGTATGTCTCCAGTGGATACCATCGCATGTGGGTGTGCCGGGGAACGAAGCACCTGATGAGCTGGCTGGTAGGATTTATGATCTCTCTAACCCCAATTCCACTGTCTTAAGCCATTTGGAAATTCATTCCCTCCACAGAACTAAAATGAGTGTCTTGGCGAAACCCTCCTGCTCTCCGTTGGCCTATCTCTAAAGTGCAAGAGTTCCAGGGCTTATCAGACGGCCTTGGAGCGCTTTAGAAGCAATCACCTGCGTAGTATGACTTTTGTGCAGGGGGTAGTCTTTCTTTACCTGTCCCTGCTCTCTACCTGCTTCTCCTGCTCATCTTCTGGACTGCTGGGGCATTTCCCTGCGACAGTTGTTTAAAGATCAAGACCTGGTGTGTGACACTATTATGCGGAAAGGTCAAATGGACTTGGTGTAGGCTTTCCTGTTCCAAGGGGATTGGAAACAACACAACAACAAACAATAAACGTGCTTGTTTTTGCAAATTATGTGATTTAATTTTTAAATAAATTAGTTATATTTTAAATTTATACAATCTTGGTAGATTACAAAAAGATTATCAAAATCCAATTGTAAAAGGAGTTAGAACCATTTTTTAAATTTATTAATTTTTAAGCATCATTATTATATGTACTAACATCTATTTCAAAGCTCCAAAGTCTAAATTAGTAACCTGTTCACTGGTATATTCATAGATATTATCCACTATTTTCCCTTGTAATATTTATACATTGCGATTATTCTATTTAAATCAATTTTTAAAAATAAATTTGACTGCAGCTTTGGGGGGGGGGTTAAAAAATTTTTTTATAACTCAACTTTTTTATATTTTAGTCTCAATTGAAAAACGCTTTCAATGAAAAGAGCTCCCAAAAAGAATATTAGGATTGTTTTTAGGTAAGAAATTTAATTTTTTTTTATTCATTATTATTTTTATTCTAATCAATAGTAGCAATAGATATAGTAGCTAATATAGATAGTAGTTCTTTCTATCTGAACTAACAATACAAGTGATTGAAATGATACCGTCTGTTCTCCGACTTTTTCACCCGCAAAGTATTTTCCCTGCATTTTCGGTCACATAAACAAAAACACAACTTTACAATCTTCAAACTTTCGTTGTAATGGTGCCTTTGATATTGCTATGTTGTATGGTAAGAAAAAAATTTAATGTTGGAGTATTCCTTTTTTTTTTAGACAGAAAATGTCCATATTAACATGGTATTTCTTTTTAATTTTACTGTCATGCACAACCTTGTAATACATCATACAAATAATTTCTATTTAAAACATGTCTTTCACATGCGAAATTAATTATTTCTCTCTCACACACGTATTTTAATACCATTATAACATTAGTTATAAAAAAAATTAGACTATAGAAATTTTCTGACCTTTAAGGGTGCCTTAGAACACTGCTCCTCAACCTTTCTATCGCCGCGGACCGGTCAACGTTTGATAATTTTACCGCGGCCCACTGAAGGAAGGGACGTTAACTGTTTATATTTTAGATTGCTTTTATTTAATAATTTTAGTTTAATTGTATTTAAATGGGTCTTCACAGAATAAAATAGTTACACCAAGAAATTAATTTTAAGTTATTTAAAATGGTGTATAAAACGATTACCATAAAACCCTTGTGAAATACACAACAGTATATAAAATGAAAATAATTTAATATTCCCTGTGCGGATCGGCACTATTTGGTCCACGGACCAGTACCGGTCCGAGGACTGGGGTTGCAGATCACTGCATTAGAATATGAGAACACTTATGAACTGATCATACAAAATGTTCCTATTATTAATATAGAAACATTCCTTTAACGGAAGAATATTTCGAATAGACGTCTTCCTTTTAAAACTTAAACAAAAAACTTTAAATGAGTGAAATTTTCATCTTAAAAATATATTTCGGCTAATAAAAATAAAACCTCTGTATTGATACTTTCTTTTTAAATTTCAAGGTAAAAAGAGAATAACAGAATACATTTCCTTTCAGAGATGGAAGAAATCGTGCAAAAAAGTAAGTTTTCGCATTTTTTAAT
>BMAV01017965.1:58804-70845 GCA_019973955.1 Trichonephila inaurata madagascariensis | reverse complement strand
AAAAAAAAAAATGAAAACCTACGGAAGAAAATTAACATATTATACATAAAAAAATTCTAAATTAATACCATTATAACTACAATAGATATTCGATTCTCCCTCATCGTTTCATTGAACGAAAAATATTTCAGTAACGATTCTCAACAACATTTTATAGCCAAACGGAAACTTATTCCATTAAAGAATTATATTTACCATTCAAGAAATATTAAAGAAATTCTCTACAAAGTTTTAAAATATAGAAGATAAAAAAATTCGTGTCTATAGATTTAAAAAAAGGACTAAAAATATTTTTAAAATGGTATAAATTGATTAAAAATACTATAAAGTATTTATACTATAAGTATTAAGTTGTTTAAGAATTTAACTATGAATTCACAATGTCTAATGTTCATTATTAAAAGATGGTAAAAATCCGAGTCTTAGTTGTGTTGGTATGATTTAAACGTATTCTTTGTTCTTTTTCTTTAAATGTTTTTTTTTCATGTATTAGAACAAGTCTGTTTCTAAAACCAATTTGCAGTATAGTAAAAATTTTTTTTATTTATTTATACATTTATTTATAAATTTATGTATATATTTTTCATTTATTTAAAATATTCAAAATATTTTTTCTTCATAAAATTAAATGAAACAATTTTAAACTTTATCACTCCTTTCATTTGTAAAAATTATTTTTTTTTCACATTAATCAAAAAGTATACATTTTGTAACAAAAAACTCGACGCGCGCCAAGATAGAGTTGCCCCTTTTGTAATGAAATTTCGTATGCAAAGACATTTGTACCGAACTTGCAAATGATTAAAATTTGGTATCCACTGAATGAATAGCGGAAGTTCCAGCGCATCGATGTTGCGCAGAAATTATTCTAAATCTGATGGTCGAAATTTCTGTTAATTTCTGTTGCATTTCGATTGCGTTATCTTACGTCGGCTCAAGAAATGCCTCGCCGAAGGTTGTAAGAGTTTGAAAGAGGTCTTTCGATAAAAGAGGCTGGTGGACGAATCGAAGAATCGTTCGACATCTAGGTCGAAGCGATACGTCGATTAGGTGATGCTGGATAGAGTGGTTCAATAACGGCAGAGGTCTGTTGCGGCTAGGGCCACAAGAGCGGGAAGACAGCAATTGTCAGAGTAACTGTCACTACGCCGAATTCGTCGTTATCAGCTATCCACCGTGTAATCAGCAGAAGTGTCCAACATGATCCTCCTCAGAGAGAGCGGAATTCGACCGTTACACCGCTTACTACTAACGTCTGTACACCATCACGTTCGATTGCTGTGATGCCGGGTTTGATGAATGTGGAACTGCGCTTAATGAGAATGTATAGTCTTTAGTGACGAATCCCGTTTCCGACTGTGTCCTGACTACAACCGTAGACGTGTCTGGAGACGTCCAGTGTAGCGTAGGGATTCTGTCCGGACTATCGCATGCCCCACAGGCCCACAATAAGGCGTTATGTGGTCTGGTGTGCCATCTCTTTCGAAAGCCAAACCCTTCTGGTAGCCATTTCTTGCACACTGACAGCACAAAGGTACGTTGATGACATCCTATGACTGATTGTACTACCGTTCTTTTTGCGACCCCTACGACTTACTTTTTGACACGATAATGCCGGGTTGCACATAGTCACAGAATGGAATGTCAATCCACCAATGGGAAAGAACTTTAAAGGAGACGGGAACTTTGGTATCTCGAAAACTCCTATCCTTTAGTTTTCGTGATAGAAGACACTGTTGATCGTGTGCGTGATTCATTTTGTAGGAGTCCTGATAAGTTTGTTATAGGCAAGCCAGTGATGACATTTCATTCTGTTCAAACACGTCGCTGTACACGCGTGACTGATTTAAATTCCGTTAACCAAAGTACGCACTCACCATTTGCTGTGGCTTCCACATCTTTACTTATAAAGACAGTGTAACAAGTTTATCGTCTGCCATTGCCGAATAATGCGTGCACGTGCGGCCGATCGGACAAGACTCAAAAAATTTCGGAGGGGTTTCCAATCCACGGATGAACAATTTATTACATTCTGATGGGTAGTTCCGTAATAATAAGTCATAACTTTTGCATATTTTAAGCCAGGGTACCCTGTACATTGTTTTCAGAAATGGTGGAAAAATGCATGCATTGGAATAATAATTTTTTGTTAGTTGTAATCGAAGGAAAAAGGAAGCGAAAGAAAATAAATTAGCTGTAAAGAAGCTATATTCCAATTAACATAGAGCCTTAATGTGGAATTGGTGTAAATATAACTTTATAATTAAAAACCTCACAGTTTATGTTAAGATGATAACGCTCAAAACTTTAGGTGTGTTCTTAAGAAAAAAGAAATAACCAAGTCTTATTCAAAAATATATTTTATTATCACTCATGATATTTACAAATGAATTTAATCTCAAATAGAGAATCTCAATTGTTTGCAGATTTGAGTAAGATAAGCTACAACTTTATGAAAATTCACGATGAATTGTATATATACATAAATGATGTGTTTTATTGTGTTATAATTACATATATACACCTAATATATATTGTTATAAAATTCAAGTAAGAAATACATCGTCAGGCACATAAAATTACATATACAGACATGGTTATATAAAAGCTTCATTTAAATTGCTTTAAATATATATCTATTTATATCTGTTTGCCTATTACTTGTCTCTTGCATATTAGTATAATTATCACCAAATGAAGCTTTATAATTTTTAAAAATGATTCTTAGAGAGAGTAAAAATAAAGTGCTTCAAGATCTGAAAAATGCACCATATATATAAATTATTTTTTATTAAAAATATAAAAATAGACATTTTTCTGAAACGTTGCAATTTTTTTTAAAAAAAAATATTTATTCTTTACCATTTGGTTGAATATAAAATAATATGTACGTATTACTTCTTTTTGGCACTTGTGAATGAAAGATGATGAAATTTTTAGTTCTTATTATTGCTTGATAAGCATGTGAAAGTGAATGGCTATTTTTACGTTTTTCGATTAATCAGATTAATTTAAATTATAATTTGCACTTAGAATTTTTAAGCGTTACTTTATTGAACCACAATTATGCGTTTTATTGAAAAGTTTTTTTTTTTTTGATGATTAAGTGAAAGGATTCTGTACAAGTTAGGATACTAACAGGTAAAGGTACTTTAGATAGTAGCAATGTTCACAGAATATACTTTTAAATACGACATATGCCAAGTTTACAACTAAAATTGTTTTCAGATTGTTATAAGAGTTGACATAAATGAACTAATAAATTATTTTTTGATGCAAGTTCGTTGTGTGGATGTTTTCTGTTTTTACCTTCTGTAACGGGTCTTTCCGCGAACCTGTAACTAATCCTCTTGGGGTTAATTTATTTCTTTTTAGCTGTTGTTCTATTGAAGACTTTCTTCCGAAGAAGAAGACTCGATTTATTCAAATGAATGGTTCTTAAGCATTGACTTTTAAGTACGCGAAGTTAATTGAGAGATAGATGAGAGTTAGTCGACGAGTAATTTTTGGATGATCAAATATTGTTAATTGACGATTAAGTCATAAAATGGAGTTTAATAATAACGACTGGCGGTAGTACAACTAATAACATAGTTACGGTGAATTAGACCGTAGACCAGGCGCATAGCTACTGCCGTATCAGCCATATTAATGATACGGGGCCCCAAGCTACAGGGGCTCCAACATCTAAAAGAGGGCCCCGGAGGAATTTTGATACAGGGACCACTCAGAACTAGCTACGCCAGTGCCGTAGACGTCCCAAGTGTTCTAAGAGTAATGGAATTAGGTTATACTCAAATATTAAGTACACTTTTTGCCGTGTGATTGCTCTTATACTTAGTAGTGTGGTGCATTTCCTTCTCTGAGTTGTTTCGATTTAAGTTAAAGAAATAATAAATTGTAATTTGAACTGATTATGGCTGATCTGTACTCGAGCCCCCAAGCACCAATGACCTCAACGAGGTTATTGCACTTCTCTTATTGTTAAATTGACAGTCTGGAGTAAGATATTAATCTCCTATCACTGGACTGATAATAAACTAGAGACACATGTGCGCAAGTGTTAAATTGTAAAACTACCACTGCGGTTGCAATGGAACGAAACGGTGCTTGGTTTCCGGACATTCCTCGAACAAAAGCAATAATCTGACCACATAATAAGAGTCCAGTACAAAGTCTTTTGAGACATGGACTTATTTTTACAGGTTACCATGAAAGTTTCCCTTAATGAAGCAATTATACAAAAATAAAGGATTTTCGAGAGACATGTATAATTACAAATTGAATGTGATAACTATGGAATACTATTGAAAATTACGTTCTACTTTACAAATAAAACTTTGGCGATAACACTGGAAGTATGTTGTGTCTTGCAAGTTTTTTTAAGCGTAATATCCCCATAGGAAGGAGCATATGATCAATAGAAGTATTGCATTCGCGTTGCAAAATCTTCGCCAAAATGGCTTCTCGACAATTGCTTCAGCTGCTTGACTTGCTTCTTCTTCGGCGGTAATTTGCTCTTCGGCTTCATTTTGGCTCGAATCGCTGGATACGCCACAAATTAGAAATAATAGCCTTTTCCAAGTTGGCTTTTTGGAAATATCTGAAAATACAAAGGAAGGTTAATTTTTTAAAATAAAAAAAAAGGTGTAAAATTGTAAAACGGAAACCTAAAAGTTATGTGGTGTAACAATTCCTTTGAAAAGAAATTGCAAAAATTAGTTTTGATACCAATAATAAATAGGCTTAGCACAAAAGATTTGATTTCTTTATTTTATAATCTTAATGTTTAGAATCTTCTCTTATATCATAGTATGACGAACAAAGTTTATTGTAATGAAACCAGTTATTAGTGGCAACTTCTTTGTCTGCAAGTCGTAAATAACAAAGGACTCGACTGAGAAAGCATTACTTTTTTGCCCTGTCGTCCAAAGCGTGCGCGGCATGGTTGCTAACTGGTAAGTTGGTGGTTCAAATCAAACTTCAAAAGCAAGTTCAACAACTAGCCCCGAATAAGTTACTTTAAAATTGATCACTAGATGGCAGCACAGCTTATAATTATCAGTTAAATGTACACTCCATGCAGTCTAGTAATAATATTCAAACGGTTATGCGCGCGCCTTAAATAGACCAGTCATCTCAAATAAAAATTGCCGATGATATCAATAGAAAAACATCTCAAAAGATGCACAATACAACAGGGAATGTATGTTAACAGCTTGTACCGAACATATAAGAAAAAGTATTAATATTAAAAGTAATACACGTCAAACCAACTCTGAATACTTAATTAATACTTCAAACCTAATCCTACTCCTATAAGGCTCCGAATACTTCTATTGGTTCTAAATAAAAAATTGTGACTATTGGTTCTTTGACAAAGGAGTTAACATTATAACGGAGTTCATAAGACAAACATTCGAAGAAAAGTAATTTCAGATGTTGACTGCTTCGTATAACTTCCCGATTTAAACATAAATAGATTTTTTTTAGTTTTTGAAGAAAAAATCTAATAAATAAATTGTAATTGTTATGCTGAATATATCTTTACATTTCTAAAAACATGGAATTAGTAATTTTAATTTGTAAGAAAATTATTTTCTACTTTTTTCAATAAGTACCAAGCTTTTAAATATAATTTTTTTTCTGTTTGTCTGTCAATATAGTCCTCTGTTGTTCTTGAGAAGGGAAAATATGATTTAAAAAATTGAGGAAGACGAAAATATAACTTATAAAAATTTTATATTAACACTTATTACCTTTATTAAATTTTATTTTTCAACTCACATTATGAAGCAAATGTGGAAAAAGAAGTCTCGAAAGGCAGTTAATTTTTTATTGAGTAATTTAATTAAGTCTTTTAAATTTAGAGACAATATATTCTCAATCTTCAATATGTGCTCCAATTGAAAATAAGAAAGTTTTGAAAGATGTGAGTGATTCTGGAAATGAACGGCTGATTAAATTTTCCCTACACAGTTATTTTTCTTCCTTTTAAACTTTGAAGCTCTTATTTGATAACTTAACAAACAAAGAAAGCCGTTCGACGGGTTTTACATTTAAACTTTAAATGAGGCAAGTAGGTAGTTTTCAAAGTAACAAGAGCGATCTGTCAATATAATGCACTTCCTCAAACTAGTTCGAATGGAAAAACTTACATTAACAGCGACCTTTGTGAGAGAAAAATTGATTACTGCTTCATTTATTACCTATTCAACGAATCTTTATTTCAAGGAGCTTCAGATTCAGTTGCAAAGCGGAATTTAAGGAAGGAAATTTGGGGAGAGTTATTTAAAATATACGCTTAAAGTTTTATTGAAGTTGTTTTTGTTACTATGCTAATTGTCTGAAGATGTCAAATCAAGGCCCACGAAATTCATCGCAGCATTAAGCTATATATCCGCCTAGCTTTGAGCACGATGCAGGTGACAGTACATTTTAGCTCGGTTCCACCCCAATTTTGAGGGAGAACCCCCTAGGGGTGGTCAAGGTCCTCCTCTCAACCCCATGAGAGGACTTGCGGTTCTACAGCTATTTAAAGTACCCCCAAACCACAAAGGCACTATACAAAACAAACATCCATGCCTTCTCCGGGATTCGAACCCAGACCGCAATCAGCGTCGCTAGACACTATACTGGACGGGCGACTTTATTAAAGTACCTGCTTAAAGGCTGTCGCGGGTGTGGGAGGGTTCGAAGAAGAAGCAGACAGGATTTTAGAATAACTAATTTTATTTAAACTGTGGCGGTGTGACATCTATATGAACTAGTACCAACATCACGCGAAGACGATCGTTTTAGCGTGATTGGTTACGTACTTGCGTTCGAAATGGAAAGTACCCAGAACGAACCTTCCTCCTTCATTGGTGACCCTGGCCGTGCAAAGGAACCGCACCCTTCACGCGCCGCAGTCGTGGCGCCATCTATCCACCGCAAAAGCAACTAAACCGTCAAACATTGACGCAAATAAGCCGTTACTTCTCAAAGTCGTCTCGCACAAATGACGCAATCAAACCGTCACACAAATGACGCAATTCTCAAGTCGTCTCACACAAATGACGCAATCAAAGTCGTCTCAGACAAATGACGCAATTCTCAAAGCCGTCTCGCACGAATGACGCAACCCACCAAGTGACGCAACAGCTTACATACTCGCCATGAATATGGCATCGTTGTTCGCCTATTCGCCGAAACACTGGTGAGGGAGTATGTGGCGGTGTGATATCTATATGAACTAGTACCAACATCACGCGAAGACGATCGTTTTGGCGTGATTGGTTACGTACTTGCGTTCGGAACGGAAGGTACCCAGAACGAACCTTCCTCCTTCAAAACTTGAACACTTTACGAAAAATGCACTTTTATAACTTAACTTTGGGAGAAATAAGAAATCTTAACCAGAAATCGGATAACTAAATTATATCGAACCTACTTATCTTGATTAAAGCTCCGTATAAATTATTGCTCTTGAAGTCTGATAGTATGGTCAGCTCCAAGTTTGGTTACTTAATCACTCCCTGACGAGTTCTTCGTCGAATATAAAGATGCGTGACCACCAGACACTGTCTACTAACTATTAGAATTCAGCTTAACGATCAACGCCTCTTAACCATTATCTCGCACACTCAATGACTGGCACTAAAATAGCAGCTGCATTTGCATAAAATCAAGTCATCTCAACGAAAAGCGGTTTTTAAACTAAAATCACAGTTAAAGAATATTTTTCCCAAAAGGATTAGTAGAAGACCCGAATAGAACCCGTTACAAAGCTAATAAATTTATAGTCATTACCTTGTTCGAATGATCCCTGCTCTTCTTTAAACTTGTTCACAGGTTCGTGTATGTACACAGGACACGCACCTTTGATATCAAGCGAACTGGGGTCTTTCTCTGCATATTTTTCCAAGTCCACATTCTGGAAACCTTTATTGACCTCTCCCATTTCTTCCGCGTTGCTGTTCTCGTCAGAAACGATGTTCTTTTTCGTTATTTCGACTCGCACATCCTTGCTGTGTCTGTTCCAAAATAGCAATCTGGGAAGCTGATGTAAGAAAAGGAAATTGTTAAAAAAGAAAGAAATTTTATTCTACAATTAGCTATCAAGTTCTGATTTAACAATTCAAAATAGAGCAAGAAAAAAAATAAATCCAGTGTACTGTGGCGATTTTCAACCCTGCAAATTCCAATTACCAATTACAGGATAAAAAACGCTCTTATTTAAAGCTCAGTTGTCTAAAGAGTAGCAAAGCGTATTCTGGGAACTAGCTGACAGATAAATTACATACCAAAAGCCTAGGTGAATAACTTGCCGATATTATTATCATTGCTGTGATATCCGACAACACAAGGAGCAAATTTTTTCAGGTTATACTTTATAATTATACTTTTCTATTAAGTTCACACCAAACATTTTTAGTAAAACTTTGTTTTTTTTTAAAATGATTTAGATGGAAATTGTTACTCTGCGCATGAACAATGAATATAAATATAATTGTTGCCATAAGAGACACACAAAAATTAGTTGCGCCTATTGCCAAGGAAATTATTCAAAACAGAAAGAAAATGAGCTAAGGGAACTGAAAAATATCTTTGTATTTATTGAAAAAATCGTATAAATTTTTGTTTAAATCAATTGAATTCTTTTCATCTTAATCTGTAATCATGTTTAATATTAAATTGCTTCGCGCGACAATTTATCATCGTAGAGTTTCGTCTATAAAAGGAGCTGAATAAAAAGATCCATTATTTCCACAGGTCAGTGATACGTCCTCTTTTTAAAACATAATATTTTGCTTGCATCAATTCCTTTTTGTGGTTTACAGAACATAACTCTTTTAGGTAATATTTTTATTTCACGCACGCACGCACTCACTTGAGACATAGCCATCCTGTGATAACTATGTCTGGAGTGATTCGCGTAAGCTAGAGGTGTGGGATTATCTAAATGATGAGACATTGTGGATTCTTAACACAACTTTTATTAAGAATAACTTAAATTACTTAATTCTAATTAACAACTTTCTTAAAGTGAGAATAAACCAACAATTAAACTTTAAATTCAAGTCAGATCGTGCAACTAGAACACTTATCTTAATTATATTAATTTAACTGTCTAATCTAACTTCCTATACAAAATATTACCTTTTATAGAGCCACCTTCCTTCCTAGGTTGAAGAAATTCCTATTATGTTAATTTTAGATGAGAAGACTCATCTTTCTTAATCCTTATTATAATTTAAGGCAATGAGCGTATCCTTCTTTCAAAGCTGTAGGACGTCTAACCTTTATTCCAAACAATTCCGCACTAAGTTATCTCTAGGCTTGCCGTTCTATCTCACCAAACCTTCTATCCTTTTAAAGTATATCTCATTTGCATATTCGATCCGTTTCTCTTCTTGGTATTGGGTTGGAAAAGTTTTGCCATTAATCGTGGCCGTCAAAGAACTTAGGAGTTATGTTAGAAGAAGAACGCGAGAGATGTCACACACTCACAAACATACGCACCCACGCGCGCGCATACACACTCACAAAATATTCTGTATCGATCATGGCTAACATTGGTCAAGATGAATCTCTATTTCTATTACCTATTCCATCAAAGAATTGACACACGGACTCAAGGGGTTGCTGCAAAATTAAAGAAATTTACACCACAGCATTGTATGAAAGTTATAGGAGAATGTGTCAGGAGATCGTCTTTTCTACCTTGATCACCGATAAAAAATTATAACATAAGTGGTATGGATAGTATTCATCAACCTATTGAATCGCTTATTACTCTTGCCACGATTTATTTTTATTGAAAGATTCCGGAAAGGTATTGTCAGTTTCCTAGGTATGAATGCATAATAATAATGATCTGTAGCACATGTTTAAAAAGATACAAGACGTCTTCATAATACGCAAAACGTAATGAATACTTACATGCATCATAGCGATGGGTTGAGTTGCGTAGGACACAACAATGGTGACTATACAGGAGATGAGGAACAAGATGATTCCGAAGTGTAAGTAGTGCACCTTGGAAATGATGTCCGGACGAGGATCTGGCAACTGTGACGCACAGCTAGGAACGGTGTATGAAAACTCCCAGATAAAGCGGATCAAACCAACAGCTAGGCCAACCATCAGACCCCAGAAAGCACCCTGTGTAACAAAACCAAATGAATCAGTCCCACAAATGGATTTAATTAAAGTGACATGTTCACAAAAACTTACATACTATCAGCAGATTTGAAATTCAGACTGGTTGTAAGCACAAAAATAAGACATCAAAAATGTATGACTCAACAATATTATTCCTTTTTACCTGCTCGTTGACCCTTTTAGAGATGATGGCTAGGATGTACACCGCACATACGGGTGGAGCCAAGAAGGATGTCACACTTTGGATATAATGGAACAACTGACTGTTCTGAGCAGCTTGTATAATTGGAATCCACACGATGCTTATAACTACAAGAATAAGCACAAAAAGTCTGGAATGAAAAGAGATTGATATACTTTCATGGATCTAAAAAAAAACATAAATTCGTTTTAAGAGCTTAGAAATTAAATACTTTTTCTTGAACCTATATAGAATGAAACTTGAAGTATAGTTGACCGTAGGGGTTATAAAAATAGATTAAAATTTTACAATTGAAAGAAATTACTTTAGACATTTATTTCGGGACTTGTAAACAGCAATTTTAAATCTTCATTTACTTGACTTGACATTAATTTACATCACGATGTGAAGCAACATGAGCGCTACTGGCGATGGACTTCGCTACTTTGAACCATGGTCAAGTGGTTCACTTGAGGAAGACACCTGAGCTGGAAACCCCTCCCCTCCTTACTTTCCCACCACACCCACTGAAGGACTTTGAGCCACGACAGATTTAACTCGCATCAACTCCTCTACATGGCCGGATTTCAAAGGCACTAGGTTTCGAACCCGAGACTCAACAACTGTAATAATGGTCTATCCGCGAAGTATATCCTCTGTAACTCGGAATTTCTTCCATCCAACCAAATTAGCACTTTAAGCTAGAACAACTCTTCCGTACAAATTGGAACGCTACTACCGAACAGTATGTAAATAGTCAGTGAGTGCGATCATTTTATTTTGAGATATTGTAGAGAAAAACAAATGTTGTGGACGATGTTACTACATAAATTAGTGACGGGCATACAGTAGCGTAGCCACTTGAAATTTGAAAGATCCCGGAGGAATCTTCTTTGGGGCAAATTTGAGAGACAAATAATTTCAGATAAATAACAAAGAATTATTTCTCTTTAGGCTTATCTTATCTGCATATCGCTTAATCGTTTCTAATGTTTGCGAGTAAATTAAAAAGTTAGTCATTGCAAATGGTTTTTGTAATCATTTTATGTCCAATTTAATGGCGTTTCTCTCCATGTTGTGTTCGGATCTCCCCGAGAACCACAACGATCAGTGAGATCTTCGCCTCAACCAATATGGGAAAAAGGTACAACGACACAATTCGTGACCATGACTACTCGGCTACCACGGCCACAAACCTTCATCGGATAGGAATGCCTGAAGGTAACATTTGTAAGACTGAATAATTATTTGCCATATTTTTTTACAATACTATCAAGCTGTATTTAAGTAATTTAAGCAAATATTCTTCATTAAAATTAGATTTAAAAATATCTTTCTGCTAATACCTTCCTACTATAAGAAGCTCTGTTTCGGAGGCCCCTTTCCTAATTCTTCTCCAGATATCCATAGTGAAAATGGTAGAGCTGCTGTTGAAGATCGAAGTCAGAGAACTCATCAAAGCAGCCAACATCACAGAAATCATGAGACCTCGAGCACCTGGCAACATAAAATAATTTTTTTTAATGTTAGCAGTTTGATTAATGTCTTTCTTATTCCTATATGGTTTTTTAAAGAAAATAAATATCTGAATTCTGCGTTTTAATAAAATTAGCTATCCTAGGAATATAAATTGAAAAATAAAATTAAAAATCCGGAAATTTTTTTAAATATTTAACTTTTTTATCTTTTTTTTTTTTTTTATAAAAAAAAATTA
>BMAV01017965.1:35239-56424 GCA_019973955.1 Trichonephila inaurata madagascariensis | reverse complement strand
GCAAAATTTCGAATTAATCTGACCTTTTAAAGCGGGTAAAAATCGGTTTGAAGATTCCGTTACATACAAGTGAAACTTATAAAAGCGTGTTAAAAAATAGGTTTTTAAACCTTAATTCAGAAGAAAATTTTTAAAAAACGACAAAAGTAAGGAATGGGAAAGTAATTGTAATTTACAACTCAAAACTTCCCTATTTTTTCTTTTCAGTTTAAACTATTTAATTATATTGTGATAGTTTATAGTAAGAAAATAACAGTAGCTAACTTTAGATTTGCAGCAATGTTTTAAAGATTATTGTGTGTTTGTACTTATTTCTTACTTTAAAAGATTATTTTATACAATATTTCTGCTTTATTTATATAAATGTTTACTTAAAAACTATATCTTATATATATTAATTAATTCATCGAGAATTTTCAATTTACGAAATGTAAAAGGTTTTGTGTCAAGTGCATTTTGAAATGAATTATTTTTCATTCTAATTGAACAGTTATTTCGTATACATATTTTCAACACAATTTTTACATAAATTTCTTTCATATATTTTTTTAAAAAACTATTTTATGAAGAAAATAAAATGTTATTTATTTCTGCATTTTTTATTGTATTAATACCCATTAGTAAAAGCAACAACAACAAAAATTCCAACACTTTTTTAAATTTCGAAAATTTGTTTTCAGCTGAAATTTAAATAGTAGCTAATGAAATTCTCTATAAATGCTTTTGATTTATATTTATTAAACATACTCCTGAGAAACTGCAAAATTAATGAGATGAAGTATTTGAAAAAAATTAAAAAAATTAAAGCTTAATTTTTTTAAAAAAATTATACTTAAACCTGTATACGCTCTATGAACAAAGCATCATCATTATTATTATAGAGTTTCAAACCAACATTTATGGAAAATCTTCTGACTCACTAATGATATAACAATCAAGTTCCTAGTGGTGTACAAAGCATTAAGTTATTCGACTACGTTTGAAACCGTGATTTTGCAAAAGCCTATAAATGGATAATATTTATGATATGCAGTGTCACTTAGATTAGAAAATGTATATAAAAATAATTTAAGAATAGTATTACAATAAAAAATTATTTAAGCACAATATTTTGACAAAAAATGAACATAGAATGACCCATTTTCAAAATATTCTCTTTTTGTGAAAAATGCTTCTTTTATAATTATATTTTGCCTGTATATATCTCAGACCTCTGTACAGATGCTGAACTAGAATTTTTGAAATATATAACTTAGAAGTGGGTTTATCGATGTTTTACGACAACAGAGGGGAGCAATTTCAAGAAAAAAACGCCGATAATGTTTTCAATGGGTTGTAACTCTGAAAATAATGTGAATTTTCAAAAATCATAGTTGAGCCTCTGTACAGAGGTCTGAGCTATATACAGGCAAAATATTATTAGAATAGAAGCATTTTTCACAAAAGGAGAACATTTTGAACAAAGGTTATTCTAAGTTAATTTTTTGCCGAAATATATTGTATTTAAATAATTCTGTTTGTCACAATGTCCTTAAAACAATTTTATACATGTATTCTAATCTAAATGACACTAAATATCATGAAAATTATCCATTTATGCGCTTTTTTAAAATCTCGGTTCCGAACGTAGTCGGATACCTTAAGGCGTCCAAATCATCATTGGGCTTGATTTTGCAGAAGAGTACATTATTAAGAGTCTTAATATTGACAAGGGACATAAAACCTTTCCGATAGGTCTATTTGTAATTTAGCACATATCTCTCCCGACCATTTTTTAAAATTGCACGAAGCTTGACAGGCAAAATTTAACCAATACCATCTCATTTCTTTCATAATTTCTTGGAAAATTTTAAACTCATGGACTTTTTGACCATGTTAAATAAATCACAATATCATATAACTGTATATTTGAACTGACTTCCTTATACAAATTAGTTTTTTTCATCACTTATCATTTATATCTGGATCAATTATTCAAGTTTTGACATCTAACCCTAGATAAATATTAATGCTTGCCGTACTTACTAGGGTAAAGAATTCTCGCTGCCATTCCAGGCAAAACAAAAAGAAAAAGTGGAAGAAGTTTGAGGTATCCCGCTAATATGCAACCTCCTTTCGCATGGGAGAGGTCTTTGGCAGATAAAGCTCTTTGAACGATGACCTAAAAAAAAGACAGATTATCAACATGAGCCTTGTATTACGAATACCTCGTATAATCCAGCGCATAACGCGCACTTTTAATACAGAAAATAAAATTGAAACGTGTGGGTGTGCATTATAGGCTGGATATAAAAAGGACAGCTTTAAAATTAGAATGATGAGCATTTAAAAAATTATATTGCTATATGTATGTAAATAATGCTTATTTAAGGTATTCAATCACGTTGAAATGATCCATTTCAATCAAAACACATATCACACACCTTTTTATTTTATTGAACAGAGCAATGTTTTGGTTTTATAAAACATATATTTCTTTGTTTCTACATTACACAGAGGCAGAGTTACAATAAAGCATACGAAGAAAAAAACTGAAGTGGATCTTTAATATGCCAGAAGTGAGTATTTAAATTGTTCGGAATGTATCATGGCGAGTCTGATAACTCAAAATATTATCAATGTATTTCAATGAAACTGTTTGCAACTGATATTTGTACTATTTTCTAGATAATGTACTAAAATAATTCTTAGTGTAGGAATATTTTTTGAGTTATGGTCTGTTATTTTAATAATAGCCTCTTAAAAATGACACATTTCTTATAATATTTATTCGATCAGCTCTAAATGTTTATATTTTAATAAAACATTAAAGTTTTAGTACATTCTCGAGATAAATGCTCCTAGTTTGTTTTGTAATACTTTTACTGATATAACTTTATTACTTTTTTCTCTAATTGCTTGGAAGTTTTTCAAAAATATTGCTAAAATTTCACTTATAATTGTAATTTTTGTAAAATTTAGATAATTTATCGTAAATATTGTTGGTTAAGTATTAATATTTATTGCAGTGATCTCTCCCTAAAATGTAGTTATAATGTTTTAGTATGCTATTCTAAAAAAAGTTCTCTGAATGTGTTCTCTATCTCGGATACCCTAAAGAAATGGCATATTTCATAAACTTTCACTATTCGATAAAATGAAAATTCGTCTTCCGTTATAGCTTCAGGAACATCATCTAATTCTGTTTCATATTTATCTTCCCCCCCCCTACCCCAACATTTACTCTGATCCATCGATAAGTAATAATTTTCAGTTCCATCTTAGACTGTTAGTTATACTACATTTTTAAATGCTTTTAGAATTTTGTCACAGGCTTAATTTAATTCCATGCTTTTATTATCCATTCACACACTATTTCTAAACTAGTATGACGCATTTGGCTTCCTTTCGTAAATGATTTTCACTGTCTAACATTTAGATGCTTTGTAACACCTCTTTTTTCTTGCTCTTTAGGGTTTTAGTTCTAGAAGTATACCAATGTTCAAAAGCCTAGTGTAATATTTCTAATAAATGATTTCATAAAATAAGAGCATTGCTCATGTACATTTCAGGTTTCTTTTAAAAAAAAGGGGGCTCTCTTTATACGGCGAATATACCTAAAAATTTTTAAAAATGCTGTTTGAAAGTATAAGTGACGTAATATTCCGGAATTTATTGTAAATCAAGCGATGATTTGAGTAATTAAGATTATAATACTGCAAGTGCATAGACTAATATATTAAGCATTTTTTGATTGTGTGCATGTTAAATAAATGGTATATTTTTATATTTATTCGAAAAACAAATATGAAGCATTTTTTTAATTGCTAGTCTAGCGATTAATGATGTAAAATTACAATATGAAAATTTTTTGCTCAGTTTTAAGTAAATTAATTTTTAAATATTTTATAATTATTTATCATTTAAACACATTTTATTATTTTATATTTTTAATTTCAATTTATAGATATAACAATAAATTGTATTATTTTCTGTATTACCGTGTAATAGTCTCTTATATTATTTATTATACTTGGTCGTTGGTATTTTTCTTTTTGCTTTCTTCGCTTTTAAATTGTTTGAATAGATTTTTAAAATTAAAATACGCAGTTAAAACTATATCTTCAGTGAAACAATTTAAGTTGGTTTTTTCTCAGAAATTTCCTGTTAAGAAAAGTAAGAGAATTTTTGAGAAGGCTGCCATTTTTCTTTCATGCCATATTTTCAAAGAAGATGCAAATATTCTAATAAAAAAAGTTTAGATTAGAAAAGAAAAAAAGTTAGAATTTGAATGACCTTAAAAGATATTCACTATTTTCTAGCAAGTTAACTTTCTCAAGTTAAAATTAAACTAAGAATTTTCAAAAGATTTGAAGTGACGTTATATTTGATACTTCGTAAATTTCTGCAATCTCATTGGCACTCGTAAAACTAAGAAATCCTTAGAAATATTTACGGGGATTTTTTTTTTTTGAAGAATAATTTGTGTATATTATGTTACATAAATTTCAGAATTCTACTTCCATACTGTTTTTTATATATTCTTCGTTAAAGTACAAATATAAATCAATTACATTCCTTTTATGACTCCAAATAAAAATCTTTAACGTAATTCTTTAAAAATTTTTCACTTTAAGTTTTATATAAATATGCCACAACTTGTCAGACATTGCTGCATCAGTTATTAAATTTTTGAATATTTTCTGATGCTATAAATATATCGCAGGAAAAACAGAATCATGGAATAAAGAGAGTAACTGTAAAATTGTTTTTGCTGCATATTAACTCCTTGAGCAGAAAAAATCGCCTACACTATGTGTGAAAATCAGGTTGGGGGAACGGCCTAAACAATACGCGATTTTTTTCTAAAAAAAAATTTTTATTTTAATCATTTTTGTCTTTTTTTTTTGACTGACAAAATAATGGCATGTTGTCGTTATATTGTGATAGCGATATAGTGAAGATAATAAGAATTTTATATAAATTTAACAAAATTATTCTGATACGATCCTGTTTATATATATATATAACAAAGAAAATATTAAAATCTATAAATGTGGCAATGCATAAAAGAATCAGTATTTTAAAAGATAAAAGAGAACATTATCAACTTAAGTTTTATTATTTCTATTATTTAACTTCTGAGCCTTCTAAACCTGCATAAAATATGCTATTGTTTGCAAGGAGTATTTTTTCAAGACAAGGAAAAACTCAGTTCATGAAATAAGAATCCGGAATTTTTGGCGTTATTTTCAAAGATTTTAAATAACAAAGTAAGGTAGCTCTTTTAAGAAAAAAAAAACAAGTTGCAAAATTATTTTTCTTGTCTTTCGCTAAAATTAAGAGAAAAAAATAACAAATATTTTCAATTAAAAATTGTAGCCAATAATCAAATATATTTTCTACAGGAAATTATTACAAATTTGCAGGGAAAAAAATTAAGAAATTTATAATCCTGTTTATCCTGTTTATTCTTTTACTTTTTACAACTTGTTCATCTTTTTTTTAACCTTTTTAAACGTGGTTTGTGTCTGGTAGACTTTGAGTCACACTTTTGGAAAAGACAAAAACTCACGTACCTGGTCAGAACACCAGTACCAGACGGCGCTGATGGTTAATCCAAAAATCATCCCAGTTCCTGGCAACTGAGGATCGGTGGGGGAGCGGAGAAGACTCATGTAGTTCTTGGGAACAGCGCTGCAAGATTCATTATTAGAACTGAAGCCAACATAACTGTCGTTCACGGAGATCTCTCCAAAACCTTTCACTAAATCAGAATATCCTCCCACCTTGGCAATACCTAGTTATAAAAACAATTTAATCACATATACTGCATTTTAATTTCTCGTCTTGTAAATAAAACATTATTCTTAAATGAATATGAAATTATTTTAAAACCCTTTAGATTAAACATTTTTTTTTTTCAAGAATTATAAAAAAAATTTTAAAAAAACAAACAAAAAACTTGAGAATTTTTAAATGTTTTTCTTAAAAAATCAATTTTTGCAACTTTTACACTTTAAATACATGGTGTCCGGGCTTAAACCATTCAAAAACTATGGCTAATTATTACGGAACTACCCATCAGAATGCAATAAACTGTTCATCCATGGATGGGAAAACCCTCCGAAATTTTTTCGGTCTAGTCCGATCGGCTGTACGTGTGCGCATTGCTCGGCAATAGCAGACGATATACGTGTTACACTGACCTCATTAGTTAAAATGTGAACGCAATAGAAAAAGTTCAGTACGTACTTTGGTTAACGGAATTTAAATCAGTCACGCGTGTACAGCGACGTGTTCGAACAGAATCGAATGTCGTTACTGGCTTACCTAATAAACTTATCAGGACTCCTACAAAATGAATACCTCACACGATCAACAGTTTCTTCTATCACGAAAACTAAAGGATCCTTGCCAGCATGTGATACCAAAGTTCAAGTCTTCTTTCCCATCGGTGGATAGATTTTGATGTCGGAGGGTCAACATTCCATTACGTTCGAACACATCGCTGTACACGCGTGACTGATTTAAATTACGTTAACCAAAGTACGCATTGAACCTTTTGTTGTGACACCCACATCTTTATTAATGAAACCAGTGTAACAAGTTTATCCTCTGCGATTGCCAAATAATGTGCATACGTGCGGCCGATCGGACAAGACCCAAAAAATTCCGAGAGTTTTTCAATCCACGGATGAACAGTTTATTGCACTCTGATGGGTAGTTCCGTAATAATTATCCATAGTTTTTAAATACTTTAAGCCGGACACTGTGCAATGTCTAGGCTCAAAGTCCTTCCGTAACAATGGGTGAAAATTTAGAACGTGAGATGTCAGCTCGGAAGTCGTCTCGTCACTTGACCATGGTTCTAAAATTACGAAATACGTTTTCAATAGCCCTCATTTAGAGATGAGAGATGCTAAGTTATTTAACAATCAATCAACCAATAATGCCAGAAGCAGCAATGTGTCGCTTGATCCCAAGTAAAAAAAGTTTCAAAAGAGATAGGTCACAGTGCCTAGTAGTTATGGTCACGTTCTAGTGGCCCAAAAAGATTAATATTGAAGGTAATCAGTATTGGAGTTGGCAAGAAAAAAAAATTACAGCAAAGATATCTTACTTAAAACGGACAAAGCTAAGGCACCAACAAGCATAAGAATAGTTTGTGCAAAATCAGTCCACATCACGGCACTGAGTCCACCTAAAAACATGCCAAAAATATTTCTTAGTCGTAAATTTTATAAAATAGAGAACAATATATAACTTGTATCTAGTCGATGATACTAAGTACAGTTGAACCTGTTTTTGTGCGGTAAATAGGGACCGCATAAAGATAAACGCACAAAAAAAAAATATTCAAAAATTTCATAAATTCTTACATAAAACAAACTAATTCGTGGAAATATTACAGAAATTTTTTTTTTATGCGGTGGATAGGGACCGCATAAAAAAAGTCGTACTTATAAAATATGCTAATTATTTACGAAATTTATGTAAGAGTACTTCCATAGCCAAATAAATAATTAAATATTACACATGGAAACATTTTAAAACCATGTAGTTTCTCATTGTATACACGGATAAGTTTTCAAAATGCACATACATAATTCATCACTTCTCATCGTAATCCAAAGTCCTGTAATGAATAAGTTCAAAATCTCTTTCGTCACTTGAAGGTACAATTTTAATTGATTTATTTTTTGGCAACATAAAATAAGAGATAAATTTTTGTGACGAAGGTCGGGTGGTCAGTTGCTTGTAAATGCCACAATAACCAGATATACATGATTGAAGCCCTTTTTGGAATTTTATACTCCTTTCCTAATTGGTATCTATTTTAAGAAAATGCTTTTCCAATTTGTGTGAAAGCTGGATCCCTACATATTTTTATCCGCTCTTAAAGAATCTGGTTCTTCTTCTCCATCTTCATAATCTATCAAATTATTGATAATGTCACAGTCATTGAAAGTTTCGTCTTCAATCAAGTGCGGGCTGCTGGAGCGTTGAGAGAAAGCAACAGAATGCGCATTGGCGGGAGACTGTTTATAACAAATGAACAGAGCGTCTTGAAGTGTCTACACTTCAGTGGCTTAACTTATACTCCCGCATCACGGGGGGGGGCCGGACTCTAGAGGCCCAAGGCCTGACTTACGCTAAATACGTATTGACCCAATTTATAAAATATTACAGGCAAAACCTGACTTTCAGGTGGGGTCTTAACATTCTCCGTTACATCACTGGTAATTAGATAGAAAACATTACAGTGGATCCAAAGGCATTGAGTCCTGCCACGTGGGGGGGGGGGCAGGACTCTAGGGGCCTGAGGCTTGACTAACGCTAAATACGTATTGACCCAATTTATAAAATATTAAAGGCGAAACCTGACTTTCAGGGGGGAAGGGGGTCCCAATATTCTCCGTTAAGCCACTGGTAAATAGATGTAAAACATTACAGTGGCGCCAAAGCCATTGAATCTCATACACCACATAAAAAAAAGATCACACATAAAAAATCGCACTAAAATAAATTCGCACAAAACAAATCGCATTAAAAACCCGCACAAAAACAGGTTATACTGTATATGTGTGTATGTATATATTTATATATTAGAAAATTTTACGAACCTGCTATTGTGAAAAGTGCAGCAATTGCAAGAAGTGAGAGAACAGATCCATACAAATCCAGTTTGACGGATTGATTGATAAATATTGCTCCGGCATACAAATCTGCCTGGGAATCAAAATAAATTTAAGAACGTTAAGTTAAAAATTTAATAAAAGTTTTGATAAAATAAATATGTTGCATTGTCATATTTAGAAGTATTTCATGTTCGTAATTGCCAAGCAAGATTTTTATTTACTTACGGAGATTTTTGTAAAGACATACAAGAGCAAAGCCAGCACAGATAAATAAATTCGAATTCTTTGGCCACCGAATCGCTTTCTCAAGTATTCTGGCATTGTATAGACCTAAGAGAAAACAAATTAAACAATTTTTAAATAATTTAAGAGCCTTTATATGTTATGCAGATTAATTTTTCTTTCAAGCATTTACTAGTTGTTTTGAAAATTCTAAGGTTTTACTTACCCCTGAAGCCATGTATACAGGAACAAAAAACCATCCTAGAATTAAAACCACAAACATAGCCTAAACAAAAAAAATTATAATCAATACCAATTAAAGTGATGTCTTTGTTTTCTGTATAGTATATTAAATGCTTTAAGAGAAAAAACAATTATTATGAGGGCAAAGGCAAGCCTTTTCTTAGGCTTTTAAAATGATACGATACATTGGTACTAGAGGTTTGATAAAATGCATCATGTCTGAGTTTTTATTTAAAAAATCTCATTAAATATAATAATTCCGATCAAGTTTAAATTCCTCTTGCCCACAAATTTAAAATCAAAAGATTATTTCATCAGTTTGTTTGTAGTTAATGTACAGAGAATTAACGGTTTAAAATTATGTTTTCAAAATTTTCTAGATGGTCTTTTAATTTTAATATATTTTTCAACTTTTAATCATGTTTTTAGTAAATATCTGAGTAATATTTCAATAAACATATCATAAATGAAAGTGAATTTTAAGTAATATATGTAAGATAATATTTCTATTTAGTTTAAGGGAAATATTTCATTTATATACGTAAATTTGAGTATCCATATATGTGTATGTTTTGTTAAAATAGGTTTTTAACGTTTAGATTAGTTATGGTATTCATATTTTAATACCTTTTTTTCATGTCGTTTTAAATATATTAAAAACATTTCTCTCAAAAATGCGCTTTAAGTTTTCTTTTATTAGAGTATTGATATTTTAAAAATACTTTAAGAAAATTAATTCACTAAAAAAATAGTTATTTTATCAATTTCAGCTCTATATTTATTTCTAGTGAAAGTGAAAGTATTTTATCTTTCAAACGTTAAGTTTTCACCTCTCTATGGTAATCTAATCTCATTTTAAAACCTTTTTGGAATATTTTTTAAAATATTTTGGGAAATATCTTTATCTTATTTTGAGAAATCTTATCTAAGGTTCTATTTTATTTTGATTATTTCCATTTTTGAAACAGTAAAAAATCTAAATAATTTATCAAGCATATAATTCCAGAAAAGATTTAAACTAAAAAAATGGTAACAACTTGCTTTTTCCACTTAGTAAATAAATTTACTTTTTATATAACAAGTACATCAAATGAAACTATAAAGAGATTAATCATTTATCATCATAAAACTAAAACCCAATCATTCATCAAATTCCAATAATTCCCTATTAAATGTTTTAATAATATTCCTTTGTGAAAATCCGTGACTAAGATTTATAAAATGTATTTAAAAATAACATATTTATTAGGAATTTTGAACAAGATTTGCACTGTTACGGGGAGCAATGAAAAATATGTGTAAAATACTTACATTGAGTTCGAAACCAGCTATTCCGATTCCAGAACTTGCACCTGATCCAGTTAAGCCAATAAAATGTCCGCTACCTATATTACTTGCAAACAAAGAAGCCCCAACCTGAAAAAATGTTTTGCTATTAGATAAAAAATATATGTTCGGTTTATTATGCACGTTTAATTCGGGAAAAAGCACAATACTGCAATCGGTATAATTTTTCTGATTTAAAAAGTCACTCTTCAAGATAATTACTGTAATAAAGAGATTCTGTAGAAATAATGATCTAAAATAATTTTTTGAATTTAGATTTTATTACTTTATTCTTTAAAGCATTGGAAGCCTCGAATTTTGAAAATAAATTATTTTACAAGTAGATAAACTATACTTTTAATTATATTTTGTTATTTGCGAAACTATAAATAGCATTTCGTAATGACAAACAAATAAATTTAAAAAAAAAAAGATACAAAACATCTCTCTACGCTAAAAATAACTTGAAGCATACTGTAGATTCTAAAACATGAGAAGAATCTACCTCTGTTCCATTTGTTATTATTTCAAATCATTTTCTATTGTTTTACTTGATTTTGTTTGTATTTGTGTTATATTGTTATTCAATTTTTGTTTAAAACGTTTTTTAGTTTAATTTAATTTATTTTTTATTGAACGATAATCCGTACTTGAAAAATGAATTAAATTAAACTAAAAAACGTTTTAAACAAAAATTGAATAACAATATAACACAAATACAAACAAAATCAAGTAAAACAATAGAAAATGATTTGAAATAATAACAAATGGAACAGAGGTAGATTCTTCTCATGTTTTAGAATCTACAGTATGCTTCAAGTTATTTTTAGCGTAGAGAGATGTTTTGTATCTTTTTTTTTTAAATTTATTTGTTTGTCATTACGAAATGCTATTTATAGTTTCGCAAATAACAAAATATAATTAAAAGTATAGTTTATCTACTTGTAAAATAATTTATTTTCAAAATTCGAGGCTTCCAATGCTTTAAAGAATAAAGTAATAAAATCTAAANGCATTTTACAGGCAGGCCTTTTTTTGCAGTAAATCGTAATTCTTGTATTTCTGGAATTCTCTCGCAATTGCAGTAGATTTTTCTTTTAACAGGAATAATTAACTCACTCATAAAAATCCGCAATAATAGATTCAAAAATCATAAAAATTGAACACAGTCATCACAATTTCACACAAAGCAAATGAAACGCACAGTCTCTGTCAGATCTTTGACTTGAATGTTGCTTACCTGCATCATCGTCTCTTTTAATAAGCTGGAAAGAATTTTGTAGGAGTTTCTGGACATTTTTATCCAGTTAATTCCATAGAACTTTCCGGGCTTTTGTATATATATTTATTTTTGTCACATTATTTGTGAACAACGTTTGTCACCGAGGTCACTTCCATTCATTAACAATTATTGAAAGAAAAATCTCCCTTGCCCTTTAGAAACACCCCTTTTGTATGAAATCTTTAATGGTGTTTTGATTATAATTCCTTTCTATTTTTTTCGTTAAAAATAAAAAAGTCGTCAAATTTGAAAATGCCCATTTCATAAGTTGACCTAGTCCTAAATAACACACCAACATTTATTTCATTTATTTAATGGTAAAAAAGATGTATTCCTCCATTTTTCTCTTTTCGGAAATTTTTCTTCGGATGAAACGACCATGATATCCAGCCTTTTTAATTCTTCATGTATCAACTTCCAGAAAAAATTGCGAATAAAATCTTTCAATTTTGCAAAAGTTAGGTTGCAATTAACCATAGGTTTCTTGAAGCGTTTCAACTATAAAGAAGTGTTTTCATCAGAGTAGTTTCTACAGTTACAAGAAAAAAGTGTTTTTTATTGCAGTAAAATTTTTTTTTTTTTACTATTTTTATAGCATTCATAAGAATAGAAAACGCAAAGAAATATGTCGTCTTTCGAACAAAATAACAATTGGCTTTATTGCATAAATTGTCATTTGATGTTTTCTATAATATTATTACGTAATTCCAAGAAATTTATATTTTTAAATGTATTTACAGTGTAATTTTTTCCGAAAATAAAATAGAATAATATTTAAATCACATCCATATCGTCAACAATAAAATCAAATAGAACAATAGAACTGACTTCAGAATTTAATTTTGTGAGGGAAAAAATTGTCTAGAGCATTTTGCGGACCGCTTTTTTACTTAATTTATTCAGTTTAGCTCAGTTCAATTGATTTAAATACTCATAGTGTATTGTTATTTTTATAAATGTTACACCCGATTTTGTTAAAAATGAAATAGGGATATTATTCAAAAATTCAACTTAATTTATCTCAATAATAAATTTTAGGATTTTTCCCCTGGATTTTCATTTTTTATTGAAAAAATAAAAATTAAATTAAAATTAGGGTAGAAATTTATTATGAGCCAATTAAATAACAGGGAATAATAAAAACAATTTATTTTTGTGAGATTACAAGAAGCTGCTTTCATTATTCATTTAAATCATAGATGAAACGGATTGGATCCAAATATAATGTAATATTCTTTTCTGAGATAGAATTAAATAATTAAATAAAAATTATATTCGGAAGAAAGACTAAATAAAGCTAGACCTGAGACTTATAGAATGTCTTTTTTATTTTAAAAAATGTAACTATTGTTATATGAGTGTATGATGTTTCGATAAACTTAAGTTATTCTAAATGTCTTAAAAATTACGTCGAAAATGAGCATTATATTTTGTGATTTCATAATCATTTTGTTTGAATTGCAAAACATTTAAAATTCGATACGTGACAAAACATTTATGATGCAATTGTATAATCAGCCTATTTTAATGCAGACGGGACAATTCATATTTTAATATTATTTTCATACATTCAGTTGAGTATTTTATAATTGTGGAGTATTTGTCCAATTTCACAAACAATTTTCCTTTCAGCGTGCCGTTGAATTATAACACGAAATAAAAATTGATATACATTCCACATTATTGTCTAATCATGAAAGGTATTTTCATTTTCTATTTATTTGGTGCAGCTGAGAACGCAAAAGGAATTACATCGCGCAAACCTCAGCTTTTCCTCATGAAGAGAAATTCCAGGCATATTGTGTTATATCGGAGGAATATTTCATTCAAATATTTTTTCGAAAGGTTAGATAGCTATCTAAGAACGTGTTGAAAAAAATAATTTCTGAAACACTGAATTCTTTGAAAAACGATAAAAGCCGAATTCTTATTTCTAATATTATAGTGTTTATAGAGAATACATTTAACGAGTGTACACTTTTAACTGCGTTGTTGTGTGTTCTGCGACTATTTTTTTCACTTATTGTATGTAAATTGCTTCTTTTCTGCCTTTATAAATATTAGGATTTAATTTAACGCATACAAGAAAAAATTATTTCTAGCAAATATTATTCCTCTTTTTTCAATTCCTACTATTAGTTTACAATCTCCCTATGCATACGTGATATATATATATATATATATATATATATATATATATATATTGATAGGATGCTCTTTGGTGAGTGTTTAATGATTTACGCTATTCATTTGTGAACATACTGGGTTTTTAGTCTGAACTTTCGGATTTTAGACATTTTTTCTACCTCTACAACTATTTTAAAGATGGGTGCATCATCTTTGGTGTTCGATGGTTCACTTATATTATGCACTTAATTGTTTTAGAATCTTAATTGTTTTAGAATTTTATTATTTTAATGTTATATCTTTCAGAATGCGATGGCGAATAGTTTAATTTTTCAAGTTTAATGGTTTAATTTTAACTTTTTAATTTTTAAATTTTTGAGAATTGGATATTTTCCGATTAACTTACCAAGTTGCAATAGGGGGAAGGTTTGCGCCATCAAACTAGTTTAACCCCACTTATCGGTCCTAAGTCCGAGGTTGCACTTGGATGTTTTTTAAATTTTCATTTTATAATTTTTTTATTTTGATAACTTTGGAATTTTATCTTCTATATTCGCCATTGATATTTTGAAATGGGATTTAATGTTATAAGATTCATATAATTTCAATTTTTTAATTGATTATTATGTTGTGATTAAATTATATATATCTTGTTCAAATTTTCAATCAATTTTTTTTTTCAATAAAATACTTTCTATTCATCAAGTTCAAGTGCATTTTTTAAGCTTGTCGTGGATGACACTTGATATTAATACAGTTTTTTCATATATTAATTCATTAATTAAACTTAATTAATGAATAAATAGTAACAAACAAAAATAGTAGTCCAACATCATATATAGAATGGGAAATAGCTTTCTATTTTGTCACTTAATATTGTGATTCTGTCATATGTATATACATATTTATATTAATTGCAATTATTTAATAAAAACTAAAATAATATTCTTTGTTGATATAAGTAGGAATTGACTTTTAAAAAAAGGTTTTATATTACTTGTTGAAAAACAAATTGAAGAAACATTGGTTAGCTGCGAATTTTCAACCCGAAGTTTTGTTTTCTTATTTCTTTTAAAAAAAGAATTTCTGTGTAAAAGAATAGTAATAGTAATTATATAAATGATTAAATATACTTTTATAATACTGCTTTTTATTGTTACCCGCTCAGCGTCAAATGACCAAGAAGTCAAGCACGGGTGCTGCATAAATAAATAAATACTTTTTATTTAAATTCTTAATGTAAGAAAGAACAATGAAAAGTATAGAACAAAGACTAAACTGTTTTATTAGATATGGGAATCATTTAGATCAAAAATGATATGTAACGTATTTTAATAATGAAAAGTATAAAACACCTTTTAAATATTTTTTACAAAGTATCATTTTTGTCTTGGGTGGTATTTTTTTTTTCTTCCTTTTATTTGAATTATTAATTTCATTGTTGAAAACCTTAATAAAATCTTTTTCAAACAAGTAAAGCTGGGCGGAGGGGAAAGAGAGAAAGATTAAAATTCAATGTATTTAAACGAGTAAGTAAACTTGTTTTGAAAAATAGTTTGTAAACTAGTTTTTATAGGTACCTAAAAATAACCCTGTGATGTAATGGTTCAATGTAAATATGTCTTACAAATAATTTCAAATATTCCATGAATGTAAAATAAAAACTGTTAGTGCAGTAACTGCATATGAGCAAAAACTCTTGCTGTAAATATCAAGCATACCTGCTATCAATAAATAGAATAAGATTTGATTTGATTTCTATTAACGTCCCACTGCGTTCGAATGAATTGAATAAAAAACGTTTTTAATAATGGATAATTCACGAAATTAAAATCTTAAAATAAATTATTCATAAAAAGTTTCTACAAAAATAAGTAGCTCTCCTCTTAAAAATAAGCTCAAGAAATTATTAAAATACATTTTTTTAAATTTTAAAAAAGTTTCAAAAACTTAAGAGTTTTATAAACTAAAGCAAATAAACATGAGTTTCCATATCTTATTACTGAAATTTAAGGAAAACTTATACTAATTGTTTCACAAATTTCTTTCTTTCATGGTCTAAATGCAAAATTACAGTCAATTGTTTTCTTTTTTTTTTTTCTTTTTTTTTTCAAAATATACAGATTGAATACTTTCTTTAAAAAATGTTTATAGTCAGGAAAAAGTAGATCTATTGAAAAATCCATTTTCTGTAATTGTTCGAAAGTTGTAAGTAAAAACAAAGAAATTAAAATCAATATAAAGGAAAATAAAATCAAGGAATAGATGTTTCAGCAGAATATTGAAGATGAATTGGGTTAGTGGGAGCACACACTCTGTTCTTTCGAGCCTTTATCTCCTTTCGTGACACTTGGATGTCTTTAAAAATACTTTTAAGTTGGCCCTTTGTAAAAATTATTACGTGAATTTAAAAAATATCTATTGTAGAATAAAATAAAATAAGAATTACATTTGTGTGATAAAAATTGCACTTACAAATTAAGTTAAAAAAGGAATAGAAAAATCTTGACTTAAATCTGAATGGCAGAATAATACAACAAAACATTTCTTGATATCTAAAAATGTCATTTAAAACTATAATGTGTTGAAAGAATGATTTCGGAATTTTGTCAATCAAAATTATTGAATTGAGAACTCTTTACCCTTTTTTCATCAGTCTTATTCCAATTTTCCAGAATTTTTGCAATGAAAAGCTTTTAACACTCAAACTTTTCAGGATGTTTTTCATATCGTAAAAAAAATATCTTGATGCAAACCTAATTAATCGGCAAACGATTGTTTCGTTTCGAGAAAGAATCATTTCTATTGTAAGTAATCATATAAAAGTTCTTATAATTGACTAATGTTCAAAGTGCTTATTGCTTTTTTTGTGTGTGACGTGCATGGATAGTTCCTATTACGTCTTTAAATTCTAAATTATGTTATTCCAATTATTTCCTTATTGTTAAATTTATTGATTGATAGTTAACGTCTTATTTTTAAAAAACACGTTTTCAATTAACACGAATGCTGTTGGTGACGAAATTCGCAATTTTGAGCTACGGTTAAATCTGAGGGCAACATCCAAAGTGGTATCTCTTTCTCTAGTGTTTTTATTTAAAAAAAACCACTTCAAATAATACATTAAAAAAGTTACGCTGAGTCTCGTAGAAATAATGAAATACATTACTAGAACCAAAAAAAATTTGGAATCGATTGACTGGCCTTAATACTTCAATTCCTGCGTAAGCTTCCTTCAATACGCAAGTTAAAATTAATATAAATCAACAGGATATATGTTCAAAAAATTTTCTTATTCTAAAAAACACTCGCAGTTGGATACAACAATCTTTCATTGATCTAACACATTCCAAGTAAATTCCTTGAGTTGTCGTTTATTTTAAAAACTGTTCGTTTCATTGTCTGTCAATTGGCGATCACCAATTTACATAAAAAGGAAAATTTCACACATACACATTAGAATTGCCTATATGCTTCCATCAAACCACACCTCTCTAGATTCATTTTAGCAAGAAAAATCATGGAAAGATTTTTTTAGCATACCTCATATTTGATAATAAACATTTCAAAATGCGAATTGATTTAATTAAATTTCATCAATTATTTTATGCGTGCTACAAATGTCTACATCGCAGTTTAATATTTTTGTTATCTGATATGCCTTTAATCAATTTGGTTTTCTTAGTGAAAGATATTGTTACGAATTTTGTGTAAAATAGAGTAAATAATTTGTTTTTGGATGTGTATTTATCTTTCTCTAAATTAGATTTAATTTACGTTAAAATTGTACTATTCACAAACAACACCGTCCCTTACGTAATAATGTTGATTCAATGGGAAGGCGAAATCTTGGCGATAGAGCCAAGTTGGCGTTATTTTTGGCGACCAAGTTGACGACGTGGAAACCAATTTGGTGACTTGGCGACTTTGGCGACCATTGTGGTGACTTGGTGACTTTGGCGACCATTTTAGTGATTTGGCGATCATGTTGGGGACCATTTTTGGCGAGTTCGGGACCCTCTGGATTCTTCTAGAAATTAGTACTGAAATACACTAATTTCAAGATCTATGACGCAAGCGGATCTTTTTCGAATTATCCGCGAGGGATATAAATAGAGAGATGCTCGCCGAAAGTCAGTCAGTCTGTTTTTGACTAGTTAATATTTCTTTGACTGTTGAAGCGATTAGTGATTACTTCGGCTGTTGAACGAGTGATTGCTTGTGAATAATCTTTTATATGCGTGTATTTTAGACACCGATAATTGTGTCTGAGTCTGTTGAAGGTGTGAAGACCTTCCGCGATTCATTTTGTGAATATTGCTGCTGAATCCTGTATTTAAAGGATTGGATTTTCTACAATAAATTCTCATCCCTCTTAAAGAACTGTCTTGTTCTTTGCGACTGATCTGCATAAAATCCTCGAACCCCGGTTCTACGTAACAATATCATTATAATAATATTTTACCCCTATCCCCTGAGTTAAAATCACGTAATGGAATTTAATATATTTGTTCTATTTCAAAGTACACAATGAAAGGAAAAAAAGGTTAGTGTACATGAAAATTTAATTTAGTTAAAACGTTAGTAATTTTTTCAAAAATTCTAAGAAACAAACAAAAACGAGCCCAGTTTTAGCAGTAAACGAATAAAGTTAAAAGTTGGTATACTTACCGGTATCCAATGCATACTGCGACTGGCCAGAAAATATCCACTGACGCTATCTCTTTTGCTACGAAATGAAGACTAGAAATAGAAAAAAAAATACCCATAAGTAAACGTATTTTTACTATAATCATTTTATTGACTACTGACATTTTGAAAATAATTATTTACATCTTTAAATTAATTAATGCAATTTTCTGTTTAAATGAGTGGAATCTATACATAGTTCCTTTGATTGCTGTTTGGTTCTGTTCCCTACAGATTAAGGAGATTTCTGAGATTAGCTTAAATCGTGAATTTAAACAATTATGCTAGTCGTAGATATCGTTTTTTGTAACGATTAAGGCATTCTTGTATTTCTAAATATTGAAATTTCTTTTTTAACTTAACTTGTTTCTGTACTTCAAAGAGATACATCACTCCTACATTGTTCACGACCTATTTAAATGTATTAATGTAAATATATATATATTGGCTGCATAAGTACTTATGAAGGCATTTAAGTTCAATGTGTTCCCTTAACGATCACATAAATAAGACTTAATGGAAAAATTTATTAATTTTATTTATTTATTATTTATTTGTATCAAGGAAATGTGCAGTACAGAAAAAAATTCCTGTTACATAGTGCATCAAAGAAGAAAGAACAACAAGAACCAAAAAAATTCACCTAACTCAATTGAAGAGATATGAACAATTTTTTTTTAAAAAAAAAAATATATTCAGGGAAAAAAATGCAAAAAACACAACACTTGAAAACATTGAGAATAGAAAGTAATGCCTATTAAGAGTTAAAAAGCCATAAAACTTTACATTAAAAAAATCAAATGACATATTAAAAATATCAAGCTCTTCAAAAAACCATTGAAAATTTTTATAAATCTGATATAGTAAAAAATTGTCTACATAATTACATCTGATAAATGTATCCTCTAATACGGAGCTGTTTCTCAAATTTCTCGCTGATATAAAAAAAAAATACTTCTTAAAATATCAAAGTAGTTAATCATATTACTGATGACTCTTTATGTATGGAAAAAGAACACAAAAAAATTCTTGTCGTGGTTTTGAACATAAAAAGATACAAAAAAGGAGGAAATGTCTTATTTTTTGTCGTTTTGTTACTGATCTGATAATTTACGCTATTATTAAGATACATTTTCTTTAATTATTATCATTAATGTATTAATTAAATCTCTATGACGAAATATTGAAAATGAGTTAACTTGATTTATTATCTCGCAAAATTTAAACTGCTTGATTTCTTCGTATATGACGAACATTTTCCGAAAAATCTAATATATGAAAACTAAGGTTAAAATATGTGAAATTTTGCCGTTGTGTACAAATTATAATTAATTGTTTTCATCAAATTTATGAAATGCAATTTTCTCGGAGAAACTTCTATTCTTCTTAGAATTATTTGAATAATTGTATATTTCATTAGAAATTTATATGGCTTTCATTTGAGAACAAATAAATTTATGATCGATGATCTCTTGAATATCGTCATATTCTCCGTTTCCTATCAAGAAATATAAGTTTTCTTAAAAAAAATACAAATAGTGTTATATCTCCTAATAAAATTATCCGCACCTAAATTTAAAACATATAGCTATAATTTGGAAGAACAAATGTATATATCTGAATCTTTAAATAAATTGCAGAAGTAAATATATTTAATATTTAAAAAGGGATGATAACATGAGAAATCACTACTCTTTCTGAAAAATAAAAGAGTTAAAATTTAAGAAGGCAGTGTCTCAATCAAACTATTGTTGGAACATCTTCTTAAAAAAATAAAAATAGATAAAGTTACTGTTATGGAAATTATACAGACGAGCTTTCGTTTTCGAAATATCTTAACAAAGAACGTATTATGAAAAGTACTGAAATTGTATTTGGGCAAAAGCGTCTCAGCATTGAATCCCTATGATGATATTGTTATTATAGATGAGCAAAACATTTTCGTAAAGAAATGTAAAAATAGGATCCATGCAAACTATTACGCAACCCAAATACGAGCTTTAAAAAGAATGAATTTTTCAAATAGCTCCTGTATACTATCCAGGAACTATAGGGCAGGAAAATATTTTAATACTTTTACGACTAAAGGAAAACATTTTCCCCCATTTTAAAAGTGGGAGAGTGGTATTTATTTATTTATAACCTTATCTGCATTTTTTAATACGTAATGTAAAAATAGAACTATGCCAAACGTAAACGGGAACATTTAGGGGGTGGGTGGGGCTGGAGAGGAAAAGAACTGTCAAATCAACTGGCACCAATGATAAAACATTCGTGGACTGTATTCTTATGTTTATGCCTTGTTTTAGTTCATTGTTTCGTGCAAAAATATATTACAATGTTTTCTCATATGTTTTGTGTTATTCGGTAGGTATAATTTTGTGCAATAATGAAGTATATTTGAGCAAATGAAAATAAATGTGCCTGACAAAATTGCCCATGGATCCATATTGAATTAAAACATTGATTCAAAAAAAGCTACTCATTGTATGTATTTTCTTGTGATTTTTTATTTATTTTACATTTAAACAATTACATTCTAATATTTACTCTCAGCTAATTTATGATCCTGTAAGGGTTAAAACGCAAAAAAAACCCGAAATGACAGACTGTGTCTTGGTGTGGCGGTGAACTTCGAAAGTTACAAAAGATTGCAAAAAAAAAAAAAAAAAAAA
>BMAV01017965.1:8689-35139 GCA_019973955.1 Trichonephila inaurata madagascariensis | reverse complement strand
CCGTTTTTTCCTCAACACACACACACAAAAAAGAGAGAGATTTAAATGCAAACACTTTTCAGCACTGGACGGTTTTTTTCAGGAAACAAGTTCGTTTTATAAAGTGCACAAAATTATATTTTTAAGGTTCTGGTGCTCGACAGTTGTAAAAGCAAAAAAAAAAAATAAATAAATAAAATATTTCTTTAATTTAATTGTAGAGTAAAGGCAGTATCAACTAATAATAAGACAGTGAAAAGGGGGAAATTCTTTGTAAATTTAACCCTTTTGGTTTTTCTAATCCTCAAAATTCCAACTAAAACAGCTATCTTAAAGCAATCCGCAATTTCCGGTGATTAATGTTTCGCTTTTGTGTTTGAACAATTATTCTTGGTTCTTTTTATCAGTAAAAAATGACTCACTCGGTGCTTATTTAAAAATGAGGTGAGTCAAAGAAAATTCCACCTCTGGGATTTCCCTTCCAAACAGCTTCGAAATATTAGGTAAACGAAATATTATTTGACATTAAGTAAATGTGCTATTTATAGAATATTATGCCTACGTTTAATTTGATTCATTTGCGTTCTAGTAAAGGGAGCTTTAAAAATTTTCTTGCTCTCGTACTCCCTTGTTATTTGTGTACTTTACATAAGATATCTTAACAGTTAAATTTCATTGCATTGTGTTTAGAGTTCAAATCGACTTCTTATTTTTAGCATGCATGATTCAGTTGAAGACTCCGAGACATAATCTTAGAAATCAAACCTTTTCTTATTTAAAAAAATGTTTCACTATGAATGTACAATATTAAGCAATTAATAAGGTATAACCAGATATATTTTATTATTAATTTTAGAAAATGGAATAAAAGGAACAGGATTTAAATATGAATGCATGACCGAAAAATTCTGTTTACTCTTCAATTACTTTTAATTTAAATAGGTATTTATTTTATTTTTGAATTATTCATTATTTATGAACGTCGCATTGCGACAGCGACGAACTTAGTAATTTTTAACCTTGGTCAAATGACGAGGATAACATCCGAGCTGGCAGCCTATCCTTTAAACTTCCCGCTCCTCTACACAATGGGTCTTCAGTGGTACCAGAACTCGACAGAAACAATGCCAGCCACGAGTTCGCGACCATGGCCATTTAAAATATTTCTCCGTTATGTGTAAATGATTTTTTTATCTTCTTTAAACCGGAGTATCATTATTTTGAGCTTTATTCACCGTAAAGAACTCGAATACAGATCTCAATATTAAAAGACTTATAAAGGAACATATATATATTTAGAATCATTTCAAACTGCAAACTGTTTATTTTTTTTTCTTTTTCGCCCCTTTTTTTTCTTTTAAAATGATAATAAATTTTTCAAACAGGGATCTTTCTACTTGTATATTTTAATAAAACATAGTTTTCATTATTAATTATATTCTTCATACTCAGCCTCTTTTTTTATGAAATAATCTTTTGTCTATAATTTTTTAATAATCCCTTATAAAAACCAATTAAGATTCTACGCTAAATTTACAAATTAAATTAAACTACTGTAAAAAAGAAAACTAGCAATCAATTTTATTACCAATATAGTAAAAACAATACTACAATAACTACTGTACGAAGTGATGAAAAAGACTCAACAAGTAAATACAATTTTATGGAATAAATGAAAAAGGGTTCATAAAATAAGATGGGAAATATCACGGAAGGCAAATTATTTTATTACATTCCCGATTACACGTGAATGGCAAATGACAATAAAAGTGAATAAAGAAATAAAAGATGAGGAAAGTAGCAAATTCTCTGTCGTCATGATGATATATTGCGTGCATTGTTGATAGATTTCAAGGTCAGGATTTTACCACTTCATTTAGCAACAAATAATAAAAATGCAGACTGAAAACATCTACAAGATGCCAAATATCATATTTATTGAGGTGTGATTTACAAAACCTCTATAAAGATTAGAAAATAGAATAAGTAACAGTCTTTGGTATGCAGAACATAAAAAATATTTTTTTCATAAAGCAAAACTTCATTTCTCCTTTTGAAGAACATTTCGAGAACTTTTAAATCGTTGAATGGTAAATCACCAGTTCTGAATTGGTTTTAAAAACAGGCAATTAGAAGTTATATATATATATATAACGCCACATGTTTCATAAATTCATATTATAATAATTTATTTAAATATCAATGTGTATGTTTGAGAAGCCTTTTATTTTCTATAAATATTACTTTAGTGTGTTTATATAGATGTTTATATACGG
The DNA here is from genome assembly GCA_019973955.1 of Trichonephila inaurata madagascariensis. NCBI lineage: Eukaryota > Metazoa > Arthropoda > Arachnida > Araneae > Nephilidae > Trichonephila > Trichonephila inaurata. Next base: position 32,884 of record BMAV01017965.1, on the reverse strand, counting down.
TTTTTATGTATATATATAGACTTAATTTTATTTTATCATAATTTACTAATTTTAATTTATGCGGTTTAAATTATACTTTGTATCTGGCGGGAAACACAATTTGTTGCAAGACTCCGAAGTAAGTGTTATCATCTATTTTTATTGCATCGATTTTAACTCCATACGACTAAATACTAGTAGGCTGTAATTTTATCGTTATATTTTAATAGTTAAGAGTATTTTATTTGTAATATTTAAATTTCTCCTAATATTATTCCTTCCTTTCCCTATGGCCCGGAGTATAGGTAAACTACAGGGGAAGATTGGCTAGCACCAAAACTTTCCTTAAACCTACAATCTTGGTTCCTAAGGCCAGGAGTTTGCTATTGTACTACTGTGGCTCTAATATTTCCTACTATCTTCTCTTGACTAGTTATACTTAGATTTTATAGCTATTATATATATATATATAACATAGTTTTAATAGTCTCTACCAGATAGGCAAAAATGATTAGAACACCAAAAATGAAAGAAACAATCAGATATTGGAATTTAAAAATATGGATGTTGACTTAGGACAGCCTTTAATAATATAAAAGAAGTGGGGTTTAACCAGTTTTGCCGATAGCCAACCTTCCCCTTTCCTGTTTATAATACCGAATGAAATCCTATAAAAAATATTGGATAGAAGTTTAAAATCCCTTACAAGAAGAAAAGGTAATTTTCCAAAAGCTGCATTCAAAAATGCATAGACCACGATGAATCTGTGTACAAGAAACATGTTGCCAGTTATTGGACCAGAATACAGATTCGAAGCTATTATATGACTGGCCGAATTGTAGCATAGCAATAATTCTGAAATCATTTGTACTAAAATAATATAAACTAATTGCATTAAGTTAAATAAGACATCTATACAGGACTATAACCCTAGAAATATATATATCCTGTACTTGAGAGACAAAAAACGATTTGAATAATACTATGAATTAAAATAGATAATTGAAATTTTAAGAGCAATAAAGAAATGGATACAGTATTAAAAATATGGCAGAATAAAGACTGTTGTATAAAAAAGTGGGGTTCAACCAGTTTTATGGCTAGCTAATCTTTCCTGCTTCTATTAATAATCTGATAGAAATTCTATGGAATGTAATGGAGGTATGGAATATAATGGATTTCAATAAGGTTAAATGCATTAATTTCGGAGGAAAAGAGAATAGCCATTTTTTTAAGTGTGTTAAATCAATGATGACATGCGATCTATTTATAGCCTTGTAGAATAGGAAGCTCTTTTTTAATTTCTGCTCACGTACACACCTTCGAGGTTAATTGTCCTTAATCTAATTATCCTTGTCCAACACTGCTTCAGGTTCTGTATCACTTCAGAATTTTTTTTATCTTTTGCTGTATTAAATAAAAAAGCGCAATTTGATAATTTTAAAACATTTCGCTGATTTTGTTCTAAGCCTCGTTCGTTAAAAAGGTATTACAAAATGGCAAAAAGAAAGAAAAAAATGACAAAGAATGATTTTATTCCAAGATGCATTGTTCCTTTCTTCTTGACGTAGATGTCGTTGAACTGCAACATATTTAGTTTTTTAATGAACCGAATTATGCGTTAAAAACTTGTTGTGACTCGTTCCCGTAGCAACGTCTGTGATTTTAGCTGACGATTATTTTTGCTTAGAATAAAGTAAACGATTTTCTAAAGGATGAAAATTATTTAAATTTTTCAGTCATTTAATAAGTTGGAGTAAATTTAGAAGTACAATGAATTAAAGTGCAATTTTAAAGACTTGGAAAATAAAGTGTTTGGTAAAAAATAGCATATGAAATTACAAGTGTTTCTATTATTTTGTTTACTTCGTTTTGGGTAAAAATGTACTTGTGTAACTAATTAGTTGTTAAAAAATATTGAAATAAAAAAAATTAGCTCTTTTTTTTTTTTTTTTACTTTGGTTTCATGATACCTGGTTGGACAAATTATGTTTATTTTATTGCGAATGCGTAAATGCATGAACGTGGGGAAAATATGTGATAAATACTAGAAATCATTTAGTTGAATATGAAGTGAGTGTTTATTAACGTTGCACTATAAAGCAACATAAGGGCTATTGGCTACGGCCTCGAATTCTGAACCATAGTCAAGTGGCGAGGAAGGACGACACTTGAGCTGGCTAGCCCTCTTCTAACTTCCACACAAACCAATGGAAGTACTTTGAACCTCGATATATTTAATATATATCAATAACTCTACACGTTGGGTCTTCAGTGCCACTAAGCTCGAACTCATGACATGCCAGCCACGAGAATGACCTCTAGGTTACCGTAGCCTCAGTTAAACATGAAAGATAAAAAGCTAATTTTTTTCCTCAAACAGGAAGTTTTTCTAAAATGGAGAAGTGTTTTGAGTTAATTGTTAGTATATCAATGTTTGATTTAGGGAAATGGATAGTTTAAAAGTTCACTTAATTTTGTTGTTACTTTTTTCAAACATACATAATTTTTTCTTGTATAAACTGCATTTTAGTTTCAACATTTCAATCCAAGTAAATGTTCCTCTTTTAAAGAAATATTGCAAAAAAATTTTTCGCATTAAATATTTATAAAGATTATATATGTATTAGTCTTATTCTCTACAAACAAGAGATAAACATCCAATAATAACATTCGAAAAACACATAGACAGTAGGAAAATCACACAATGAAGAACACAAGAGCAACCGAGATTAAAAATTATAAAATGGATGCTGTAGTATATATATATTTGGATTTTGAAATAATAAATAGGTAAACCAAATTAATAGAATATAAAATTGGACATAAGTTTTAAAATATTATTTAATCCGTTTTCGTATCAAATACTGATCATATTAGTATAATCCATGCATCATTAAAAGTGTTGAATTATAAGAATGAATTATGAATTATAAGTGCTATACTTATTAAGTTCATGATATTTCGACAAAAGTAGTAAAATGTTGTCATTGAAAATAAGATAAGCACATATCCACACACAAAAAAATAATAAATTTATTGTGGCAGTGAAAAATTTTTATTTTTATAAATTATAGCAGTAAATTGTAATTAAAAATATTTCGAATTTTTTTTAATAGTTAAACTAAGTTTAAGAAATCGACCTGTACTCTCAGGTGTTTTAGTAAATTAATATATCTTGGGGAAAAGTACACATAATATAATTTATTACAGCTGATTGAGAAGACATATAAAAATATTCCGTTCTAGAAATAAATCCCTCAAAAGTAGAACATGCGCAGAATAATACTTGCACATTTGCTCTGTGAAATACTAAAATTCTTGAAAGATAGATATACATGTCACTTATAGGTTATACACCTTTATGAATTTCAATGTAGTTCTAATTATAACAGCGTAATACTGAATAAATTTAAAAGGACGGTTGCCAGATTGAGAGAACTTCGCTATAACTTCAATTCGTTCAACGTCTTTGAAAATTAAAAACCAGAGAAACCTGTATTATAATAGTACTTGTGTGTGTGTGTGTCTTACGTAAAAATTTAGCCTTGTCTGAAAAATTTGTCTCTGTAAATATTGAAAAAATTAGCATTCGAATTATATTTTAATTTTGAAAAATATAAGTTTCAAACATTAAATGATTTATTGGCAGGCGAAAACTATTTAGTTTTTGCAGAATTATTCTTGTTGGCTCATGAACTAAAGTTACTCCAATGTATTTCATTATTTTTTTTTATTTATCTAGTAAATATATTTTGATTTTTACGCGTTTCTATTTTCATGTAAAGTATCTGGCAACAGATTTTTTTTGTTAGTTTTTCATTCCCTAAGATTATTCTCTGAAGATTGTGAATCGAATAAAGTTAGGTAGGTTAAAACCTTGTTCTTGTTAAAATTCTTGTGTCTGTGCTGAAATTCATTCTATTTTTAATGATTTATTCGATGTTATTCATTCCTGATTTATCTATAATTGTTCTTAAAATGTGTGTGTTCTTAAAATTCTTTAGATTATTCATTACTTAACTTCTATCCCGATTTAATACGTACAATCTGTTAATTCGATTTAGGTTAAAATTTATGTGCAGACTTCTTTTTTTAAAGTGTGATTCAATTGATATTTAACCGAAATCGAATTTTTCCATTGAAAAAAACACATTTCAACTAAATCAAGTAATTTAATGTTAATACAGTAAAACTTACCATTTTTTTTAAAAAAATTTCCGTGTCATTTTTAAGTGAATTTTTTTAAATAATATTTCTAAAATTTTATTCATTTCATAATCAGCATTATTAAACATCGATTCACATGACAACGAGTTATGGAATATTATCTCGCAGTTGTTAATAATAAAGGTTAACTAAATCTGGTAGTAACATTCACAATTACAAAAAAAAAAAAATGCATTTCATTGCGGTTTAAATTTTCCTTTTGCGAAATAAGCATTTTTAAAAGTAATTTATGTGAAGAGACGGAGCTTTTGGTTCCGGAAAACGTGAGTTAAATTCGAAAAACACATCCTGTATGTAATATTCTAAAGTCAGTTTCTTTACATTATTCATGCAAAAAGAAATTCTGCTGTTAATGCTAAAATCATTGTTTGGTTTTGCTACGTATGTTGTGTAATCTCAAATTATAATAAAGTTAAAAAGACAAGACAGGAAATACTATTTTTTTTATTCTTAAGAAAATTACCTCATTAATGAAGCTAGAGAAGATTTGTTAGATGTGAATTATATTATATACGGTATTCGTAATAATTAGTGTTCATAGTAGTAATACAACGTATGTCATCTCATTCAGAACTTACTATTCTCATCAAATATCTTATGCTTTCAAATGTAAAAATACTTTTCTTTTAATTGTACAAATTGAATTTTACTATAAAAAGTATGCATTACAATTAAATAATTTAAAAATCTCACAGATAAACATACACACACATATATGCACATAAAATACCCACCATAAGACTTCGAATAAGTCTAAATATATATATTTATGATTAAAACGCAGATGTGTTCTGTAATGACCTACTATGTTGAAATATTGTAAAAAAAATTCTCTATTTTTACTGTGATAAACTCTTTTTCTCATTGAAATTTAAACAATTACGATGGGAAATTTTCTATTCAAAGTATTTTTTAAAACTTCACAGCCTTTACATAACTTCTTAAAAATTTTTATTCATAAATATATCCTTGGTGTTAATAAAAATTCAAGATTATTGCATAAATTTTCAGATTGCCTCAGAACCGTAAGCCTTTTAGTTGTTAAATATAACACTTAATATTATCACAAAATTTTTGATTAATAGCTCATTAATGTCACACTTAAAAGACAAAAGAAGGATATTGAGGATGATCTTGCGATTTTAAACCAAGGTCAAGTGACGAGGATGATACCTGAACTGACATGCCACTCTTCAAATTTCCATACCATGCCAACATGAGAACTTTGAAACTCGACATATTTTACGAGCATCAATTTCTCTACACTCTGTAACCGAGATAGTCTAGTACAGGGATGGCGAACCAATGGCATGCGACACAATGATTTGGGCACGTCTACGATCAAAAAACGGTTAGCGTTTTAGTTCAAAATAACAAAGTTCACTATGAAGTATTAAGAATAAACGCGAGTGATCAGACGCGTTTTTACAGACATATGCCAACATTTCAAAGAATTGAATGTAAAGCCTCAAGACACAAATAAAAAAATATTTTCGTCAAGAGGGATCTCAATGCTTTTGACGTTAAATTGTATATTTCCAGAAACGATATTACTACAAGAAACTACTAGTACTCTTCCCGAACTTGAAAAAATCACACACACACACAGACGAAGAGAAAAAGTTATTGAAGAACTTATTTCCATAATTATTATGTACCCTGATGTGACCAATTCGATTTGAAGAAATTGAAGAATTTGAAATGCAACTGTGCTTGATTTCAGGTCCAAAACAAGAAAAATGTTGGAATTGATTGAAACAGAAAATTATAACAAGCAATATAAGTAAAAATGTCAGTAACGAAATTTTGGAAACATGGAATTCGATTCCAGATACATTTAACTGTTTAAAGAAGCTAGGGCATGCTTTTTTAACTGTATTTTCATCTACCTATGCCCGAGAATAATTATTTTCAGAGGTGAATAACATTTAAGACTCACTTTTAGAAAACCATTTGGCATAAGACTGTAATTCAACATGTGTTCTGCTAAAAGTAACATCTTACAATCCTAATGTAAGTTATTTGTCACATCTGATCGGCAACAACAGAAATCACACTAATGTTACTTTAATTTGAATTACAGGTATATCCAAAACAGTTACTGCTATACAGTGCAAAATGTATTTCTTAATAGTAAATAAAGAGTTTTGAGAGGTTAGTATTTAATTTTATTATTTCCCCAAAACTCACAAGTCAAAATTATTTGACGGCACTTCTATACCCCATTAAACACTTTTAGAAAAAATGGCATGTTGATCCAAAAAGGTTTGCCACTCCTGGTCTAGTAGTTATGATCCCGTACTCGTGGCTACCCTATTGCCCCTGAACACCCGCCGTGTAGAGAAGCTGATTCACATTAAATAGTAGCTCAAAGTTCTTCCGTTGGTGTGATGTGTTAGTTAAAAGAGGGGTCCAGCTCAGGTGCCGTCCTCGTCACTTTTTCATGGTTCAAAATTACGAGGTACTTCGTCAATAGCCCTCGTGTTGCTTTATCGTGCGCTCTCACTCACTCTACAGAACGCGTTTCAGTGACATAGATCCACGTCTAAGATAGCGAAAACGGGGCTCGTGAGCTCGCCGTCGTGACGGTAACAGCAGCCGGAAAATGGTAAAATATAAAAGAGTAATTTAAAAATATCTGTTTGATGAGATGTGCATTTTAAATCACTTAAAAATATTTTAGCGTTGATTGAATTAAGCTTTATAACTTTCCCTATTTTCCAAAACAAATCTAATACCAGCACTTTACCTTGAGATTGAGTTACAATGATAAAATGTGTTTCATGACAGGCGGATTTATTCAAGCATCAAAACAGCTTTCTCAGAAGAATGTGTTGCGCAATGCCTCAAACTAGCTTATTTAATAAAAATAAAAAAAACAATTTTGTAGTTGGAGGGTAAAATTTTATATTGAACATCTGTTTCTCTGTGTGGAATTAATTTAAAGTGACTGGCTACGTACAGAACCGTAATTTTGAAAAAACATGGAAATAAATAATTTTTTTTTATATTTATTGTCACCTGGATTAGAATATACATATAAAATTGTTTTAAAATTATATTAGATTAAAAATTTATTTAAAGGCAATTTTTGGAGGGAAAAAATGAAGAAAGAATGACATATATTCAAAAAATTCTCCTTTTATGAAAAATGCTTGTATAGTAAAATATTTTGCATGTATATTGTAAGGACTTCTATATAGAGACCGGACTAAAAGTTTTGAAAAATTCATATTGTTTTCGCAGTTACGATCAATTCAAATAATAATGAGTGTTTGTAAAAATTTCTCTACTTTATAATACTTTACATTCTGTGTAATACAGTAAAATATGAATAAATCCATTTTTAAAATATATATTTCAAAACTCCTTGTTCAACTCCGGTATAGAAGTTTTAGCTATATACAGGCAAAATATTATTATTATAGAAGAATTTTTCATAAAAGGTGAATGTTTGAAAATATTTCATTCTTTCTTGCATTTTTTGCCAAAAAAATTGCATTAAAATAATTTTTTTCTTTTAGTAATATTCTTAAAATAGTTTTATATCTATAATCTCTATTTCAAAATTGACACTAAAAATAATAAAAATTATCCACTTATAGGGTTTTTAAAAATAGCGCGACTCCGAATGTAGTCAGTCTCCTTAAATTAATGCAGAATTTTAAAATGAAGGATATTTTCTTTCAAGAAACCATTTTTAACCATCCTTTTTTCAGTGTGATTTTCTTCTAGGTATGAATTATACTATTTACAACATACAATGAAAATCACATTCAATAAATCTTCAATTTTTTATTAGAAACCCATCAATTATAATCAGGACAATCACAAAAATTATTATTTTTGTCTAGGCATGTGTTTATATGCAATATCACATGTATGAATGATCCTTACAGCAAAAGTAATTTTAGAATTTGTGATAAAAATTACCGAACGGGGAAACTCTCCTGTTGGGCTGTGAATGATATATATTATTGAGTAAATTTGTAGTATTTTAATATAATTTAAGGTTTTTTTTAAATGAATCATATATGATTCCACTGTTAAACTATTTTTATATATTTAGTTCTTTTTTTAATTATTATTTAAAGTACAATTCAAACTTTATTGGTTCAAAAGATATAATATTATTAAATATTATAGAAATTTTAGATTAATGTATAATTTCAATTAAATAAGAATAATAAATAATTTTGAAATATTTATTATAATTCTGTTATTAAATATTTCTTTCGTTTATCAATTTATAAAATTCTTCTAATCAAAAATAAAAAATATTTTTGAATTATACTTTAAATAATATTCTTTAAACGAAATAAATCATAATTTGAGTAACTTTATTTACATATACTGGAGAAAGTGATACCAAATTTTTCGCTATAGATGTTATGTATTTATAATTATAAGCAAACACAAAATTGAAAGAAAAAAATCTAAAGTAAATTAAACAATGTAGGGTTATTTTAAAATATTTTTTCCTTATTTACAGTTAAAATAGAAAACTTTGGAAATCGTGCAAAATAATTTAACTAAGTAAAATTTTTGAGAGGATTTATAAAAGAAAACAATAAGAAAACTCTACGAGCGAATATTTCCTGCGATTCCTAGTAGAATTACAAGAAAAAAATAAATATTCTTCCGATTTTAATGTCAAGAATTATATTAAAATCACAGATTATTTATTTTATTATAATAAAACAAAAATTGGAATCTTACCCATGCACCTACAGCCAGAACCATCACGAAGTACAGAGCTATCACCACAGCATCTTCCCAAAACAATTCCGTATTTCCTAGTTTATCGCCTGCCATTATTTACAAACAAACTCAAGAGATTTTCTTCTTCTAAACTCTCGGTACATCTGTCAGGTCTCACCTTTTTAACGTTTCTTCATCTCCGCACATTTTCAGGTAGAAGCCAAACTTCCCTCGTTGATGACGTCACTTCAGCTCTCCACCAATCAATGGGCTTCATCAGGTAAGCGCCGTGTACGCTTTTCCCGTTTCCGAAGGATTGTTTCTACAACACGATGCAATTGAGAGATAATGAAAAAATAGTATGCGTTCTTGAGGATGTTTTAGATTTTCCATGGATTCTCTGAAAAGCTCCTGGTATTCAGTGGCTGTTTTAGAGCGGAAATTATTCAACCAAATGCGTGTAGGAATTTATAGTGGGTATTTCCTGATTAAAAAAAAAGAAATTAGTAGAAACGTTGGATAATACATCTGTAAAAAGTTTTTTTTACAAATAAAAACACTCTTTCTCCGATCTTATAGCTTAGAGCAGGATCACACTTTTCTACAATATTTAATTTTTTTTAAAACTACGAGTGGGATTGTTTTTTTTAAATTTTTATCAGTACTTGTAAAATAAAAGTCTGTCAAAACTTGTATCTATACTTACTCTAGTTCAGTGGTTCTTAACCTGTGATCCATGCACCCCTGGGGGTCCGCGGGGGCTCTAACTTAATGTTGATATTTCCTTCTTTTACAGACTCTGAAAGGCCTCGCGGAAAAATTAAAATATGTACCATACTGAACAAGAATAATAAATAGTCCCAAATGAAGAAACTCTACCAGAACTTGTATCTTGATCAGGAATATTAAGTTGGGATGAACTTAAGTTGATTGAACAGCTACACGAGGGCTTTTGGCGACGGACCACGTAATTTTGAACCATGATCAAGTGACGTGGATGACACCTGAGCTGGCACCTCCTCTCCTAACTACCACACCACACCAACGGGAGGATGTTTCAGCTCTCGACAGATTTAACGTGCATCGCTGCCCTACACGGCGGGTCTTTAATGGTACTGGGCTCGAACTCGTGACAAGGCAAGCCACGATTCGATACCTATATCACTCGGCTACCACAGCCACACCTGATGGCCGCAGTAATTTAGTGGTCATGGTCACGGATTCGCGGCGGCGTGTCATGAGTTCGAGCCCTGTGCCACTAAGTGAGAGAATATTAACGTAGTACTATTCATAAGCTACTCGAGGGCTGTTGGAGAGGAGACGGAGGTTTTGAACCATACACAAGTGACGAGGTCGACACCTGAGCTGGCACCCAATTCTCTTAACAACCACAACAACGAGAGTACGTTTGAGCCTCTACATATTTAAGGGCATCGCCCCCGTCTGTACAGCGGGTCTTCAGCGGTACTAGGCTCAAACTCATGACACGCAAACCACGAGTTCATTACCTTGATCACTAGGCAACGTGACCACACTGTGTCACTGAAGACCCGTCATGGAGAGGGGCTGATGCACGTTAAATCTGTTGAGACTCAAAGTCCTCCCGTTGGTGTGGTGTTAAAGTTAGGAGAGAGGACAGTGCCAGCTCAGATGTCCTTCTCGTCATTTGACCATGGTGCAAAATGATGAGGGCTGGCTTCAAAAGAACTTGTGTTGCTTTATAGTGCGACGTAAATAAACACTCACTCAATAGTACCAGGAATCGAACCCATGACCCGATCGAAACAGCACTGACGACACTTATTATCGACAAAATAGTGACCTTATTCACATGGTTTCACGAAGGTAAAGTATTTTAAGAAACATTTTCCCTAATCACGCATTGTTTGAATACAGATGGTCCTTTTGCACAAAAAAGACACACATCCAGTGCACTTAGGGCTGTCTCGTATTCATATTAACTTACTACTTTTATTCCATTAGATAAAGTGCTCCAGATATTCCAAACTCGTGATTCTGAAATGTTCGTTTCAGTAATGAAGTGAGCATAATGTCGCTTCATTTGCATTTGACTTGAAGAAATAACCTGTATTGATTTTTTTTAACAAGGCGACGGGGTTTTCCGTGAGCAATTAACGATTCTTTTTTCAATGTTGGGTAGTTTCTAAATTCAACCTCTCATTCCAGTTTTTTGTAGAGGATAAGAATTAAAAAGGAGTATACCAGTACTGTCTAGTATTTCTCATCTGGTTTCTCTGTTTCAGAGCTGTGACCTTGATAATCGCATCTCGGAGATCTCTTGTTGGCAATTCGTGTCTGCGAATACCGGTTTGTGTCATGAAACTAAAGGACAAAATTAAACTTACATCCTTTACATGACAGACGGAATTTTCTCATCCTGAATAATCATAAGGAGAGAAAGAACTATTGAATTTTCTGAAAGAGCACGATTTGTAGGTTCGCGGCGGTTATGGGAGAAAAGTTTGTAAGCTGATGATTACTTCTTTGTATATGTAAATTGTGCAATTAATTTTTTTTTGTATTGTTTTGAGTGGCATTTTTAAAGTGAATTTTCAAATGTAAGCAATAATTTCACATGTGTTCTCCTTTTATATTCTGTAAAATCCGGCGTATAACGCACACCGGTATATAACGAGCACCTATACATTTTTTAAAAATTTTAGGTATATTCGCCGTATAACGCGCACCCCTTTTTTTACGAAGAAATTTGAAATTTACACGTGTAAATGTTTTTAAATCTTTTACTTTTGAAAAAATAGTATACTTCTAAAACTACAACGCTCTCTCTTTTAGTTCATAAGGTAAGTCATTTCTTTAAGACAAAGAGTATGTCTATCTGTGTAGAAGTATTTTTTTTAATGCTGACCTCTTTTTTTTATTTTTAAAGCTATCGTTTTTATACCCGGTGTATTGCGCGCACCCTTAAATTTCGATCCTATTTTTTGTGTTAAAAGTGCGTTATGCGTCGGATTTTACGGTATATATAAATAAAAAAAAAAACTCCCTCATCACGATATCTTTGGAACTATTGGACTCAGAGACTTGAAATTTTGCAAGCATATTATTTTCATGGAGTAGATATTCGCTAAGAACGCTAATTTTCAAAAAGTCACCCCCTAATAGGGTTTATACATAAATATTCCCGTTTTTGAACAATTTGATATACATTCTTGAAATTTGGTATAAGCATGTTCTTTTATATAATTGAATAGAGATCCTTTAAAAACGAAATTCTCGGGACTCGATTCCTATGAGGGGTTTGCTAGGATTACTGGGTAGTATAGATAAAAAAATTTCCCCTTTTTGAACTACTGGATTTACAAAAATAAAAATTGGTGTTCACGTTTATTTTATTTTGAAATCTGCTAAGAACGTATCTGATTGAAATCGACTCTCAAGGGATGTTACGGGGCATATTGACAAATATATTTCCATTTTTGAACTATTAGACAGACTTGAAATTCGCCAAGCATGTTTATATTGTTGATTAAAGGTCGTGACGTGGATGTGAAGAATCTTGTGCCTCAGCTCAAGGACAGTCTTTATCATTTGATTTGCGTTTTCAAAATTAGAAGTCAAACAGCAAACAGAATGGGGAACAGATTTCTACCCTTTTTTTCTCCTCTATTGGGTGAGTCTTAAGTGAAACCAAAATTCCAACCCCTCATTTGACAAAAGTAATGTCGGCCACTTCTTGACCACACTCTGTTACTTGACCATGAAAGAGTTCGACTTCGTCACTTGACCGTGACTCTAAATTGAGAGGAAAGCCCTCGTGTAGCTGAACAGTGCGACGTTAATATTCACTTATTCACTCACATTAAATTGAGAGGTCTATCATCAATACCCTTCATGTTGCTTTATCGTCTTGCGCTAATAAACACTCAATAGCATCACAATTCCTTTCCTTAATTTACATTTGATTGTTTACCGATTTTTTTTCCAAGTAGAGTCTTGATTTTTTTTATTCATGTTTTATTGAGAGTTGTAAATATTTTTTTGGTAAAACAACATGTGGCGGGGCTTTACGGAATTTTTTCTATATATTCTCTTGGGAAATCTTTGGGGCCATCAATTGAGTCATTTCACAGCCATCCCTCTCAAGAAGAAACCTTGATATGCATATTAACTAGTATATATATAGTGGATGTTTAGTAATTGGGGCAGAAGGAGGGGAAGAAGCTGAGTTGCTGAACGCAGTGCTGTTACGGTAAGGATCGAAATTTAGACACGTGATCATAGGACGGACTTTAGCTGTTCAAATAAATTAAGGAAGTTAGGATTCTTGATATAACTTTGAGGAAAGTTAAACGATTAGGATTTTATGCGCTAATTCACATAGGGATTTAAGCTATAGTTATATCTCTCACTCTGGATTTTCCCTCTATAGTAATCTTGTCTTGGATTATATATATATTATATTTGATAATAATAAATTGGATTTCTCATGACTAGCTTGGGTCATCAATCTTTACAGCCTACAGATTTAGGCCGAGTAGATGAAGAGATGGCTTCCCCAGGTCAAAAATCACAAACAGAACTACTGAATTTTTTCAGTGTAATTTATCGTGTGTCTAAGGGGGATTCACAGACATTTAGTATGTCTGCGGTAGCTTAGTGGTCAAGGTAAAGGACTCGTGGCTAAGGTGTGTCATAAGTTCCAGCCCAGTACCACTGAAGACCGGTCGTGTAGGGGAGTGATGCACGTTAAACCTGTTGAGAGCTCAAACTTCCTTCCATTGGTGTGGTGTGGCAGGTATCGTCCTCTTCACTTAGCCATGGTTCAAAATTAGGAGATCCGTCACCAAAAGCCCTCGAGTAGCTGAACAGTGCGATGCTAATATTCACTTATTATTCCCTGACATTTAGTGGGAAGCTAACCGAAAAATCTCCTCCGAGATTTCAAAAGGAAGAGAAAATGACTACATTCTGATGACAAGAGCTAAGAAACCGAAGAGAAATAGTCTTCAATATCTCTACGTTTCTAATATAGTTTACTCAATAAAACTTGATGGTGTGGATATGATGAAAAGCACTTTCGTGTGTAGGAATATAAAGAAAGTGAAAGCATGAATATTGGAACATATCTATTGTTGTATACTTTATCTCAGAAGTATAAAAAATATATATCTCTCACTATTTTAGGATTTAAAGCTTATTGAAATTTGCTATCGTATTCAAGGATCATTTTTTATGAAACAGTTTCACTTTTCGTTTCTGAACTATTATTTTATGGAAGCATTTTGCTTGGAAGAAAAAAGTTTATTTCGTTTTTAATGATAAAAATTAAGTAATGCTATTACAATAATATTAAATAAAGAAATACTTGAAGAACATTGTTTTGAAAACTTCCCTTTTTACGAAATAAGTCATTAAATATTAAAATACATATTTTTTTAGTTTTATCATTGTTCAATTTTTTTTTCAAAAAAGGATTATTTTTTCTGCTTAAGTTAACAATTCTTTTGCCAATAATTTAAAAATTATTATAATAATTTATACCAGTGCTCCGCAATCTTTTTATCGCTGCGGACCGGTCAACGTTTGATAATTTTACCGCGGCCCGCTGAGGGTGGGAGTGGGACACATTGGTTGTTTATATTTTAGATTGTTTTGATTTAACAATTTTAATTTAGGTACATTTATATATAAATATGCCTTCATAATAAAATATAGATACACCAAAAATGAATAAAAGTGATATAACGTGGAATATAAAGTGATTTCCGTGGAAAGTTGCGCAAATCCGAGAGAAATACACCACTAAGAGGTCTCAGGGGTGTTAAATTTCTATAGTGGTCTGAAAATATAAACAATTTTCAAACAGGTATAATTCTTTTAAATTTAAATTAAATAATTCGAATCTTTTACACATTATTTATAAAAGAATGAGGCTTCAGAAAAGAATAAAATGCTTAAAATATAATAATAATTTCAAAAATCATAAACATATGAAAATTCTATAATAAATATAAGGTATTTTGTGCGTTGCGCACGCTATTTTCTAAAATAGTAGCCTCAGATGTATAAAACTTTATAGAATTACAAAAAGTATCAAACTCTTTAAACCCTACCTAATTTCAGTGATAAATATTATTTGTATTTTAAAATATTTGTGTAAAATATTGAAATTTTTTTTAAAAAATTCAAAAATTTATATATATATAATTTGTTTTATTTTTAAAAAATATAATGTATTATTCTATTTATATAAAAATAGCTACAGTGTAATAAGAATACATTTAACTTATAACTAGTAATTATAGCTACTATTTTAGAAAATAGCATGTGCGACGTAAAACTTAATAAATATTTCTTATAGAAAAGTTTCTTATTTTCATATGCTTATAATTTTTAAAATTATGATTATATTTTAAACATTTTATACCTTTCTGAAGCCCCATTCCTTTATAAATAATGTGTAAAAGATTTGAATTATTTAATTTAAATTTAAAAGAATTAGACCTGTTTGAAAATTGTTTACATTTTCAGACCTCTAGAGAAATTTAATAAAATGGCAATAGTTCAATGTTTTTTAGGCAGCCCGACACCATCATTTGATCCACAAACCGGTACCGGTCCGCGGACCGGGGGTTGCGGATCACTGATTTATGCCATTAAATGAAATTAGAAATCTTTCATTAATCAAAATCGCATGTGTATTGTTCAACACAAACTATGAAAATCGTCATATTAAATGTAAATAGAGTACTCTAGTGTTAGTGGAGTTGCCGCTGTAGCCTAGTGGTTAAGGTCAAGGACTCGTGGCCGAAGTGTCATGAATTCGAGTCTAGTGCCAGTGAAAATCCGCCGTGGAAAGGGGCTGGGTTAGAGTTACTTCTGCGTCTCACTATAACGTTGAAAAGAGGCTCGCTCACTTATTCTCCTGAATAAATTGGCGAAATTTCTAAATCATTTGAACCGAAGGTTAAATTATATTTAATTACTTAAATTCCATTAATTTAACAAAAAAAGTTAAATTTTATGTAAATGAAATATCGAACAATATCTACGTTATTCACACAGGCTGCATTGTATCTGTTTTTAAATAAAGAGAAATATTGTGCCCGTTAAGGATCCCCATACTAAACTATGATGCGCAACAATCTATGGGGGTTAAGGACTACTGTGCCTATCTCATTTTTCGTAATCCTGGGCGCTGAGGTGAATGAACAGATGTTTCGGTTAGGTGGTCAGCCTGGCGTAAACCACAGGGTTTATTTCCCATGCAAGCTTGGTACTCCTTTTAATCGACCCTCTGAAGCGATGAAAGGCTGAGTCGAATTTGCCCAGCCCGAGGTTTGAACCATAGACTTGTGGAGTGGAAGCGGAGTACGCTATTACTCAGCTACTTCCCTAATAACTAAGGAAATACTCCACAATGTTCTATTCTGTAGACGGCAATTACCAAACTTTAATCATTCCCCCTCCCCCAAAAAATGACCTAACTTATGAAGTTATATTTGAGCCTACATAGTAATGTTAATATCACGGCATTTGGTGACAGTTTTAGATTTGGAGAAAATGCTCGACGGATGACTGCAAATACCGAAAATAGTAAAGCAGAGTGTAAATAATGCCTGCTGAGTAATGAATTGGCTAAGCTCGAGAGCTGTCATTGTTGACAGCATTAGTTGGGATTGATAAATATACTACTTGTTGAACAGAACTGAAAATAATTCGTCTGATAAATTGAGGAAGATAAACACTCCAACAGCAAACAACGGTTGTATAATCTTTATTATTTTTTTATGCAGCTTCGTGTGTGGGCCATATTATTATTGCTTTGTTCATAGTAAACAACAAATAAAAATAAGAAATATAAAAAAAAACTTAAGTCATTCCTTCTTAGGTCAACAAAGAAAATTTTTATTTTAATTACTTTTTATTAAATAATTACGATTAATATAAATATGTATATACATAGGACAGAATCACACTATTAAGCGGCAAAACACTTTTTAAATTAACATCAAAAACTTTTTAATCACATTAAATTTGTAATAACTTTTTTTAATAAAAGTTGAAGAAAATTAGGTAAGAATTTATCTTAAGACCAGTGTAAAAGGAATGCTGACATTTAATTAGCAAAGGATTATTCAAGTTAAGTTAAATCTTCATCACAAATTTAATAAAAGCTGTTTTATCCAATGGTTTTGCCATCTAAAGGAATAATATTGACTGAAATATTTATCTTATACTATAAATAATTAATTAAATTTAATTAATGAATTAATATTTGAAAAACCATATTACCATTAAGTGTCATCCACTACACGTTTAAAAAAATGTATTTAAACTTGAGCGGATGAATAAGAAGTATTTTATTAACGATTGAAAATTTGAACAAGATATATAAATATATATAGAGAGAGTGTAAACTAATAGTAGGAATTGAAATAATCCCCGGATTTTATAGAAATTTTATTTTAGAAAAAATCACCCGTGGTTAGTGGGTTAAGAGTCTTTTGTAGATAAGTAGTCATAGTTGTTAACTCGTGTTCGGCATTATTTTTATCAAAATGAAGTATTAACTTCAAAAGACCTTCCGTATAGAAGAATTTGATGGGTACTGAATCTGTCCATGGCTCAAAGGCCTTACATTGCCGTAGTGTGGAAATTTGGAGAGGGAATCGCTGATTCTCAAGTCATCCTCATTATTTGATCAAAATAGTGAGATTCATCGCCAATATCCTTCGTATTATTCTGAAAAGCAATCTTTCGAGTAAAATAATAACTCGTGTACAGTGGCGCACACAAGGAAAGGGGTCCCCGGGTCCGCCCCCTTCCTTGTGTGCGTTCAATTAGAATCCTATGTACATAGTGCGTAAAATTTAATTAAATGTTTGTTAATAATTAATTTTATTAATTAATGCTAATTAATTATTCAATAATTCATTTTTTATTGTTTTTTGTTCCCGAAAACCGACAAAATAAAAGGAATGTGTTGAACGGCGTATTGGGGTATGATACGAGAATGGTGGACTTTCGACCCTGGACCCCTCCTTGAAAAATTGCTGTGTGTGCCACTGTTCAGCTCCATTCTTGTCAGTTAGCAATAGTTAAAAAAATTCTGTGTGTGTGTGTGGATCCATCCCCGCCAGTCCAATATAACTAATTGCAAATCGTAAAAAGATCGTTATATTAATAAAGTAAACTTTGAAAATTTTGTTTTAAAAGTAAAATTCTTTGAAAAAAAGCTTTTTTAAAAGTTCTTTTCGGAAAAGCCTTGAATGTTTTTTTTTTTTTTTTTAAAGAAGAGGTAAACAGGAATATTTGGCAACTTCATCACGGGAAATAAATTCACATGAAATAAAGAAATATTTGATAACAGGTATCACGCAAAATTTTGGGCTACATTTTTAAATGAAGCAAAAATGCGTGAAATTTTGACTACTTTGAATGTTTTTTATTCTACAGGACAAGACTGGTAACAAACAAGAAATTAAAAGAATATAATATTCGAAGAGGGGAAAAAAATTGTTACCAATTTTTATTTAGAGGAGTTTTTGAAAATTCTTTTTGATCAATGCATAAATATCGTCGCTAAAATATTGAAATATAGTCGAACCTCTATATAATGAACCTCTGTATTCCGAATTTTTCTATATAGCGAACTTTTTCCTGGAACCTTAAACATTTCACGATTTTCTTCGTAAAATAACCTCTCTTTAGCGAAGTGCATTTTCTATATAACGAACTTTTTCTCTTGTGATTCAATTTTTTTCTCCCTTTTTTAAAGTATTTCTGGACATTTCAAGTTGTTCTCTCTTTTAACTCATTTTATGATAGTCACAAATCTTAAACTGGTTTTATTAGATCCTAACTAGCCGAGAGCAATAGAGTTCTGAATGTTTCTTCCAAGAAGTGAAACCTTTAACTTCCATTGTACAGTTCACTAGAAACATCTTCGATATCCCCTTTCAACTTCAGTGGAGTTATCCCCGTGTTCTGGTTATAAAATAATGTATGTTTAATATTACTTGTATGTTTTAAATTAGAAAAAAAATGGTGCCTTAAAATTCGTTAATTTTAATATAAAATTATTTTCTTAATATTTAAAATACTGTGTATTCTTCAAAATCCTTTTTTCTTGTTTTCCTTGCAGTTTTTCTTTCTTTCTTTTTTGATGGGTAAGATATATAAAATAAACATATACTAATTTAAAAAGGTGTGAATAATTACTTTTTTTTAATACAAAGAACTTATGAATTTGAAATTTGTTTTATGTGGTTTATAATGTATATTAAAAGATGAACCTGTACATAACGAATTTTCCATATAACGAACTTTTTTCCGGGATTTAGCGACTTCGTTATATAGAGGTCTGACTGTATTTCATATATGAAAAATATATGAAAAATTAATATAAAAAAATATATGAAACAAAATATATCAAAAACTCGCGGCTGGCGTTGTTGAGTCATGATGCCACTGAAAACCTTCCGTGTAGAGGGTTTGATGCTCGTTAAATTTGTCGTGTATCGTTTGTTGTTGTATGAGGTAAAAAAAATTAATTATATTGACTAATATTTATTTCTGTTTCCAATTAAGTAGCCAACTAGTTGGCCGTAGTAGCCAAGAGGTCATGTTCGGAAACTTGTGGCCGGCGTTCTTTCTGCTGAAGCATGGATGCGAATCCTAGTACACAGTTTAAGATTTGTTATGTAGAGGAGCTGGTGTGAGTTAAATCAACTAGGTTAAAATTCATCATGTTGGTGTAGTGTAGAGGTTTCGTGAGTGGTGTCCCGGCTCAGTTTCGATCTCGTTATATACTGACTGGGTTCAAAATTACAACATTCATTGCCAATAGCCTTCGTGGAACTTCATAGTGCGACGTTAATAAATATTCAATTTGGAATAACATTTTACTTTCTAAGGCATCCGTTCAGGGGGTGGCTACATCTACATTATTCTTGCGACCTAGATCTGTTGGAAGGAACGAAGAAGCAGCCCCCATATCGTTTATCTTAATATCACTTAATATCTTAATATAACTAATTCGTATTACCAAATAATCGCATAGCCGACCACTATATCTAACTCTACCGACTATTTCTAATCTCAGTAACTACACAGTTCTTAATAATTCAATTTAACAGTCTTACCGCTATATCTTGAGTAAACGTCAATGCGCTTGATTCTAACCGACGTGGCTTTTATTCTTGTGGAATGGTATCCACCTTTAACTTGATCGCACAGGTACGGATAGATTAAATCTTGATCTCGGGGGTTCCTCTCACTTTAACTTGGGAGTTTTTACCCATAGACCTCGTATATTCACTTCTCATAGCCACACCGCTTACGCTTATCTTCTAATATTTATAAGATTCCTAATCCGTTTTTTTTCTCGAGTCGGTTGGAAAGAATTGCCATTCTGGTCCCAAGGAAACCCTAGAGGATAATTAGTTGAAATCGCGATGAGCCCATCATAACATGCAATTTCTGAAAATATTTTTATATCTAATTCTGGTTTGACTAAAGACCCCTTAATGTAGATAAGGGAAACCGTGTTCTGGTTTCTTAAAAATAAGGTCACCAATCGTTCTCCTTTAGGGAGAACAGTCCTCCTTTTATAGGTTCTATCCTTCCTCGAAAAGTGTCCTCCTACTTGTCCTCCTTTTCAATATTTTAAAACTGATCTGTTAATCTCTGTAACCAAACATGTTTCCAAAATGTCGAAGAATGGTCCGAAACAAATATCACAGGAAATAACAGTTTTCAATAGTATTTTTTGACTTGTTCTCAAGTAAAGTGGGCAGATATAGAAAATTACGTTGAGTTTTTCTCGAAAGAAATGCCTGATATTAAAATCGATGACAGTTGTCTGAAGTAGAAAGAAGACTGAATGTACATTTAAATTCCAATAAATTAGAACAATTGGAAAATCAACATGCTGAGAAATTGGTAAAATCTGGGTGAAATGACGTAAACCACATTTCAAAAATGAACACATTCCATAGGAAAATGTAATTGTTCTTGTTGAATTAACGTTGTGCTGCCCTGAAACTAATACACCAGTTGAAAGATTTTTTTTTTCAATTGGTAATGATTTTTGTGAAGTGACTAATGAGAAATAAAAATTGAAAGTTAATATTTTAGCTACAGTGCTTACCGCGTAAAATTCAGTATGAAGGATATTTTTGCCTGAACTTTTCGATATATTAGAAAATGATATGTTGACAAAAAAAATTCATTCAATGGAAAAATACTCTTTTAAGATAATAATTAAAAAGAATGTAAAAGCGTAATTAGCATATTTTTTGTCTGAACTAATGGAACGTTTCATATATTTAAGTTGTAATTTTTTCTTGAATTTTTCGTTCTTCTTTCCATTGTGAAAAAAAAATGGTCTCCTTATTAAAAAGATCAAAGGGAAAAAATGCTACTGGTTAACTCGACTAGATTAAAGACTTTAGTCGCTTCAAGTTTTCTTAATCTGAAACGATTGAAAAAAAAAATGAGTCCCCAGCTAAATATTACGAAATTTTTATAACGCTCTTCAACATTGTAGAAATATATATATATATATATCAAATTTGACCTTCAAACAACCTTCAAATTTTCATAAGTAAAATGAAATTAAATAAAATAGGTTGATTGGTAAAAATATATTCTTGAATGAATTTTTAAAAGGGACAAAAATTTATTAACTTTATAAATTGTTAGTTAATCAAAATTTTATTTTATTTTCACGTTGTTATAATATAATTAGTTCTAACGATTTAGTAAGCTTACTTTCATTTATAGAAGTCGTTGCCATTTTGCAAAGAAAAACTATTGCAAATTAAAATAATGTACTAAAAATGATTTTAATTTAAATTTGAAAAAATATGTATATAAAAAAAACTAAAAATTCATACATGCTTAAAATAATTGTACATAAAAATTTAAATTTTGTGGAAAAAAACTTTTTAAAAAAATTTGAGTATTTTATATTATTTTTGTTTTATTTCTATAAATGGCAATGCATCATTTTTTATCGAGTGAAAAAATCTTCGAAAAGAATTCTATTATTTATCGTTTCATTCGAATTTTTCTCCTCAAAAAACATTCACATTTCAAAAATATGTCATTTTATTTTGCTTCAAATATTTAAATTTTTTTTGCATAGTTATGAAAATTCTATTTAATTTTTTTTATTCTGAAATAACAGCAAAGTGTTTTATTTTTATTTTAAAAATGGAAGAATATTATAAATTTCTGTTTTGTTTTTTTTTTTTTTCTGAAAAAAAAAAATTGTGAATAAATTGAAATGCTTTTTCAAATGATAAACGATAAAACTTCTTTTTCACCAAATAATATTTTTATTTCTATTCTACTTTAAATTTCGATATTCGTTTGTTTTTCAAATAATTTATTTTGAGCTAATGCGCTGTGCCCTTTTTTACTTTACGTTTGTAGTCGAAAAATTCTACGATGTATTTCTGAGTATACGGGAAAAAAATGAAGCATGTACAATAAAAATAACGAGATGCTTTTCACAGTAGAACATTTGTATGCTTCCAAGAATAAAATGAAATATTGCGAAATGTTTTGCTCGCGACATTTTCTATGCTAAAAGAATGAATATTGTCAAGTTCATTTCTGGGTAAATATTTTCTGTTATGCTTGTTTTTGTTGCATGACACTCGAGTTGGGAAAAATGTTTTTCTCAAATTTGTTTTTATAACAATTTTTGCTTCTTGCATGATTTGAAATTTTTTTTTTCTTCTGAAATTCTTATGGAAAATAATTTTAAGATGTAGGTTTAAGAGATGTTCAATCATTGGAATTTAGAGATATTAGAATTATTATTACATGAAATATTAGAATATGGAGATGTTCATGTATTAGTAGAGATGTTCATGTGGAATTTATCATGCTTAGGTTGAAAATTATTCTTTCATACCGTTTATATATCGTCTGATTTTATTCAATAATATATATTCTCTAATATATATACATATATATATACCTGATTACTTATTAAATTAAATGTTATGTAAGAGTCTTCATTATAACTTATGTTGCTTAAATTGGTATCCTTTGTAATTATTTTAAATGTAAGAATATTTTGGAGCATTATTAAAAAATTTGTGTACTACTGAAACGGATTTGACTGTATAATTCAATTGATTCCTCTGATATGATTTGCAGTATTTTTTAATTTATTTTTGGTTTTTAAATTTTTTTTCAAATATTTATTTTTATACACATACATTATTTTTTACATAATAACACCTTCCCATGAAATGAAAATTTCTTCAATTGATAGTTTTATCAAAATTTTGCACTTTCTTAAGTTAAAGCAAACGATTATTGTAAAAAAGGAACATTGAATAATGTAAAATTAAAGCCGTAAATGTAAAAAGACATTTGTTATATTAGAAGAATATTTATAATTAGATAAAAAAATTTAAATTTCCACTCTTATATATTTTCTAAATTTA
Organism: Trichonephila inaurata madagascariensis; assembly: GCA_019973955.1. Lineage (NCBI taxonomy): Eukaryota > Metazoa > Arthropoda > Arachnida > Araneae > Nephilidae > Trichonephila > Trichonephila inaurata. Next base: position 9,521 of record BMAV01017965.1, on the reverse strand, counting down.
CCTCATATATTTTAAACTTTGAACAAACATTTAAAATTGCGTCTGCCTTTATAAGTATTATGTGGCCACTGTAGCTGTATGGTTATGGTTACGAAATCGTGGGTGGCAATGTATATGTCGTATCGTGGGTTCAATTCCTGTCGCCACAAAAACCTACTGTATAGGACTGGTGTACTCGTTAAATCTATCGAGATTCAAAATCCTCACGTTAGTATGGTGGGAAAGTTTGTAGAATGAGGTGCCATTTCAGGTGCTGTTCTGGTAATTGAAAATGGTTCAAAATTATGAAATCCGTCTCCGATAGACGTGTTTTTTTTAAGTTCAAATAAAAAAAAACCTTCAATCAACTTTTTAAAAAAAAGCAACATTTCTTAATATCAATATCATACAGTAACTATTTCAAATGTTATAATTTGCGTTTATGTCAGTGCTTCTTAAATTTTTTCAATATTTCCGACTCAATTTTCAATCACAATTTTCATCGCTTCCACATGCAATAACAGTTTATTGAATGCAATAAAAATGTACTTTGACGTTAAAACTATATACGCGACTTTAATTATAAACCATGCAAATTAACAAGCTAAATAATAAATTTTATATATGACAAGCCCATGGGAGGAACTAGTAACTTTAAAACTTGTTTTTAAGTTAAGTTGATAAATTAGTTATCAGATACATTGTGCAGTGAGAAGACATTCAAAAATATATTATATCAGTGTAAATCTGTGTTTAAGTTTTATTATGTCAGAATGAATTTTGATTTTTGCTTTCTTTCAGTAAATTAATACTTATCTTGAATTTTTTTTTCGACTTTTGAATTTGCCCGACT